>PVKS010006611.1:0-77478 GCA_004027875.1 Aplodontia rufa | reverse complement strand
GCGTTCTACGTGCTGAAGTGCCAGGAGGAGGGCGAGTGGCACAGCTCCAGGTGGGACATCAGGGGTGTGCGTGAGCTGTTCTCCAGGGAGGCCAGGGCCAAGAACCCCCGCCTGGCCCAGGCCGGCTGCTTCCTGCTGGGCCTCCTGAACACGGCCAGGGCGCAGGAGCTGGGGGCCACTTTCGGCTGCCAGATGACCATGGAGGCCAGGCAGGAGCTGCTGAGGCAGGCGTCGGAGGAGGAGGAGTGCGTGCTATGGGCGCTGGGCCTGCCGGAAGCCTTCCACTGCCTGCACGAGTCTCAGGACCAGGAGCTGGTGAGGGACACCACGGCCTCCTTGCGTGAGGTGTCCCTGCACTTGAAGAGCATCTGGGACCTGGTGCACAGCTCCTTCTGCCTCAAGCACTGTGAGGACCTGCAGGGGCTTTCGCTGCAGGTGGCCAAGGGGGTGCTGCCCGCGGAGGAGGCGATGCTGGAGCCCGATGCACAGGGGGCAAGGTAGGCTTCCTCTTGCTGCTCTGCTGCTCTCTCCTCCCCTCCCCTCGTTCCGCAGGGGGCTCTTGCTGGCCTGCTCCTACCAACCTTCAATGAGTGGGGGCTTCCGAGCCACAGCGCTGCAGCCCTCTTCCCTCCTCTCTTTAGGGGGCCATTCTGCAAATGGATCCACCTGTTGGGTAAACCTGAGATGTGAGAAGGGCTGTCATGCCTGTCCCAACCACTGGACAAGAGTCAAGGTTTAATTAATCCACAACTTCAGGACCAGGGAAGCTTTGCCTCATGTGCAGTTAAGATGGCCTCAGCCAGCCCCGCTGGTGTCCTTGACCTAGGTCCACATGACCTCGGCAGAGGTCACCTCCGGCTCGTTTCCTCTTTTCAACTCGTACATTGGCACGTTAGTGGGTTTGGTGTGGGAATTCCACACGCGCATGCCACGTGTCAGATCAGAGCCAGCCTCCCTTCCTCTGCCTCCCCAAGCCTGCCCCTGCCCTAGTGATCACTGCACACAGGGACCTTTGTCAAACTTCCATGCAGGAGAGGACATGCAGTCCTGGTCTGTCTCTGGCCTTCTTCCCTTAACCCTCCATGTCCACCGGTTCCATCCGTGTGGCTGTGAATGGCAGGACTTGCTTTCTGGTCAGGGAGGGTGACGCTGCCCTGAGCATGTGCCACACACTCCATGTGCTCCCCGGTGATGCCCCCTGGCTGCAGTGCCCGGGGCTGTTCCCTGAGGCCCCCATACACAGAGGGCGTCCCTCACCTGGCTGAGAGTAGCACTGAGTCTATTGGTTCACGAGGTCCTGGCCACACTCTGAAGTCACCGCCCATGGTGTAGGTGTCCCTCCTCACACTGACAAGTACCCTCACTTCTAGGTTAAAGTCAGTGCACATCATGGATCCCCAGAAACATGCCTTCTCTTTTTTTTTTCCCAAGAAAATTTCACCCTACCCAAGTTCCCAGCGTGCCGGGTCAGTCCTTAAAACTCCTGGGCTTTCTGATATGTTATGGCTCCAGGTGATTTCTCCTCTTGAGGTCGAGAGCCTCATGTTGATTGCAAAGATAACAAGTGAGCACAGGAAGTTAAAGCGATGGAGGAAATGCAGGCTCCCGGTCTCTCAGTGCTGTCACCTGGAGGCAGCCACTGGCGGAAACCAGCCTTCTTGAACACAGTGCTTGAGGGTGTCTGCAGGTTAGGCTTCCTCAAGGTGTTTCAGATGCCTGTCGATCAGCACATTCCATGGTGAATTAGCCTGAGAAACGGCCCAGCACCGTTTCCACAGATGCTCCGCTGTTCACGGCGAGGCGCCTGGGCTCGCTCTTGCCATGGTGGAGCGTCCTGTAAGAAACGCAAGCTCTTCCTGCAGTGCCCCTCCGAGGGCTTGGGTTGTCTGACGGTGCTGCTGACGTTGATAGGTCCTGCATGTCACTCAGAGCAGCCCTTATCACCTTGAACGTGAGGGACAGACCTCACTTTCCCCTCCCTGGTGCTCCATCCACATCTCTCTCTCTCTCTCTTCTTTGTAGCTCCGGGGGTGATGGAAACCTGCTTCCTTTCTGGACAGACCTGTGTTCCGTGTTCAGCTCCAACAAGAACCTGGTCTTTCTGGACATGAGTCAGAGCTTCCTCAGCACCCCGTCGGTGAGGGTGCTCTGTGAACAGGTGGCGTCTGCCACCTGCCGTCTCCAGAGAGTGCTGTGAGTAGTTCATCCAGGCTAAATCCCAAGGGTGCACCCAGGCTTCTTACCTGCTCGCTGTAAGACTACAGCGAGGCGCAGATGCAAGGGCCTGAGATGCCGGGTCCTGAGCGGGGTCTAGTGGAGAGCATGGCAACTTCAGTGCCATGAGCAGTGTCATCTGGACATTCCACCAAGCAGCATAGGAAATCCAGACCCCGTGTGCGGTCGACCCCACGGCGACCGCCCGATGGCCGCCCGTGCAGCACACATCTCAGGCTGCTGATGCGCAGGGCTGAGCCTTGTTTGGGGAGGGGCTGTCCACTGCACTGTAGGACGCTGAGCATCCCCAACCTCCACCTGCTGGAGGCCAGCACCACCCACCTCCCCGCTGTGACCGGTGTCCCAGAGGGTGCCAAATCATGCCAGGCCGGGAACTGCCGATGTGGAGAGGTGGGAAGCACAAGAGCCGAGTACGAGTCAATGGGCTGGGCGGACGTCTGTGAAGGGGGCCCACGGCACAGATGCAGGTGGATGTGGCAGTAAGGAGAGGGTGGCCAGCAAGTCGGAAGGGTGCTCGTGTAGCTTGAATATTTGAATATTTCCATCCTGAGAGTCAGGTGACACGTGCTCTTCAGAGTGTCCCTGGGCCTGAGATGCATCTGACTCGCTCGGGGCCTGGAAGCCCCACAGCTCACACTCCACAGGCAGGCGTGGGGCAGGGGGTGGGGAGCCTGAGCAGCCTGCTCTCTGGAAGTCCTCAGCTCAGCCAGGATCTTCTCAAGCACCAGGTGTCTCCTCTCTTGATGGAGAGAAATAAGAGCCCTTCCCCACTAAGGATTGCACTGGCTGTGCATCCCGATTCTAAATGCAGGAGAATTCCAGAGTTGAGTGTCCCATGGTGGCACCCATGGGTAACACCCAAAGAGAGTCCTTCACCTTGTTCTAAATCACACTCCAGGAGGCCGAGACAGGAGGATAGGAAGTCAGAGGCCAGCGTCAGCAACTTAGGGAGAGCCTGTCCCAAAATAAAAAGGCTGGGGATGCAGCTCTGTGGTTAGGCTCCACTGGGTTCAATCCCTCGTACTAAAGAAAAGGCCACACGCGGCTGGTGTCTAAAATGACCGTGTGTGTCGTACTCTGCTTCTGCAAAAGCTGAGATGGCTAAAGAAACTGGAATGTCAAGCAGAGTCTTGCGAGATGCTGGTCACGGGGCCAAAGTCTGTTGGGGAAGATGAACAAGTCCGGAAGCCTGAGCGACCATGCTGAATTTAGTTCATGCTGTGTCGGACCCTCGAAATTCTCACCCCAAAGGAAAAAAGAGGGTCAGCGTGAGGTGATGGACAAGTTAATTAGCCTGATGGGGCAATTATTTTACACGGTGTGCCCACACCAAAATAGTGTTGTACACCTTTAATATTGTACAGTTTTGTCAATGGTACCTCAAAGGAGAGGATTTTTTTGTTTTTTTCACTACTGGGGTGGAACCCAGGGCCTTGCACAGCCTGGTAAATGCTCCAGCACTGAGTGACATCTCAGCCTTTTTATTTTGAGACGGTCTCACAAAGTTGCTAAGGCTGGCCTCAATCCTGCCATCCTCCTGCCTCAGCCTCCCAAGTCACTGGGACTAGGAATATTTTTAATGTGAAGCAAAGGTTCCAAAATGTTGGCATCCTGCAGCCCGTTTTCCTCCTGTGCAGCGGGGGAGTAGAAACTCAAGGCCTCGTCTTTGTTCCCCATTTCCCAGCCTCAAGGATATCTCCCCAGCGGGCGCTTATCCGGACTTCTGCCTGGCTTTTAGAGGACTCGAGACTCTGACGCAGCTGAGCCTTAGAGACAGCGAGCTGAACGAGGTGCTCCCCTCATTGTGTGGGGTCCTGAGCCACCCACGGTGCAGGCTGCAGTGGCTGAGGTATCTCTCTCCACCGCCAAAACCCTTCCCAGGCAGAGCTACCGCAAATTGCATGAACTAGAAAATGGTTCTTTGTTCTGATTGAAAATGGCGCCACCAGGGTGCCTTGGCTAGAGCTCTCTCTCCACCTGCCTTGAACGCTGAGGAACCTGACCCACCACACAGGGCAGCCCTGAGGCCCCCGGAGAGCACCCTGGCAGGTCATTTGTGGTTCACGTGCCTCCTGTGCCATGGCGGGGTGAGGGCCTCACCTGTCCAGGTGAGAACCCCAGGGGCACCAGGCTGCTCTGGCTGGTGGCTCTCACGCTGAGATCTGCCCCGGGGAAGTCCTCTGCGGGTTGTTCTGGCAATGTCTACCTCCTGCCTCGAGTAGCAGTAGAGACACGGTCTAAGGTGGACGCTGGCCTTGGCCATGACTCGGCCTCCACAGGGGGTTCTGGGCTCTTTGATGAGGTCTCACAGTAAAGTGACTAGCGTGTCACTAGGGCTTGGGGCAAATGAAACCAGGTCCCTGCACACGGGCTTAGTGGCCGTCACCGCTGGCCCCTGCAAAGGACCCTGCTTGCCCCCTCCTGTGAGGGTTAACCAGGAAGGAGGGTGGTGGGGCTGGAAGGCCTGGGCTGTTGGTTGATCTTCCATGAAGAAGCTGCTTCCCACGCTGGAGACGCCCTGAGAGCTCAGCGCACCTGCTCTTCTGGGAGCGCTGACCTTAGTTCACCACTGCGTTGTAACGTGGGCTCTAGGAAAGTCACTTGTGTTGAGTTGTAACCACTCTGCTAGTGGCCGGCACCCCTGCCAATGCAGCTGGAGCACTGGCCTCTGACCTCGGTGAGAGGGCACAGCCTTCGTCTCTCACCTGAAGATGAGGGAGGGAGACCGACCTGAGGAAGCCTGGTGGCCTCGGGGGGGGGTTTCCACGCCTCCTAGATGGACAGTACCAGGGGAGCTCCGTAGCCCACACTGGGATAGCACAAGGGCTCTGTGCCTCCCGATGTCCACCTGCTGGACATGTGCTCCAGCCTCCAGGGACCTTGTGAAAGAGCTGGGTCTTGGGTCCTTTCCCAGATCATGTGGGTCGTGTGCTGTGGACTTGGCAGGAATTGGATGGAACACATCTCCCAGGTGGACATGGGGTCCCTCCACACACGGCTCGTGGGCTTGGCACCAGAGTCAGGGGGATGATGGTGGAGATGCTTCTCACGCTGGCTCCCAGAAGGAGCCAAGGCTATTGGCCCAGGGGAACCATGACAGCCACAGAGCTGGATGCCAGAGGCGATGGGGGAGGTGACCGGCTGAGAGGCAGGACTGGAGGCAGCCCAGGGTGCTTGGTGCCCAAAATGACGGCCCCATCCCTCCCACAGGCTGGGACCTTGTGCTGCCCCCGTCCAGCAGTGGGCGGACCTCTTCTCAGCCCTGCAGGTCAACCACTCCCTGAGGAGCCTGGACCTCTCGGACAGCGAGCTCCTGGATGAGGGAGCCCAGCTGCTGTGCAGGAGGCTGAGGCACCCCAAGTGCCCCCTGCAGAGGTTGTCGTAAGTCTCCCCGCTCCCCTGGGCGACCTTCGAGGTCCAGGCCACAGAGGAGGAAGGCAGCCCTAGGTGACGCTGCGCCTGCTTCCCTCCTATCCAGGCTCATGGTTGAGCACCTGCCCCTGTCCTTCCTGTCCCCCAGCAGGATGAGAAGGCAGGGACTGAGAGGGCTTGGAACCCACATTTGGAGGTGGCCGGGAAGGCTGGTGTGGGAGGGTCTTGTCCTCTTGTCACTCATGTGCCCCTGAAGGCTGGAGAACTGCCACCTCACGGAAGCCTGCTGCAGCGAGATCTCTGCCACTCTGATCGTCAACCAGAGGCTGACGCACCTGTGCCTGGCCAAGAACGACCTCGGGGACGGCGGGGTGAAGACCCTGTGTGAGGGCTTGCGTTACCCCGAGTGCGGGCTGCAGACGCTGGTGTGAGTCCCGCGGGCTGTGCGCACCCGTTCAAGCAGGGCGGGTAGGACAGCACCTGCTCCCTCTCAGCTCCCAAATGCAGAGACAGCAGTTACACCTGGTGAGGCCAGGGAGGTGGTGGGACAGTAAAGGTACTGGCTGGTGACGTAGGTCGGGGACAGTGTGCCTCGCGTCCTTGAGGCCCTGGGGTCGGGTATTCCACGGGACTTGGGAGACGCGGCTGATTGCCAGTGCTGGCGTTTTATAACCGCGTTTCAAAGGAACATAAGCCACCTGCAATTGGGTGTAAATGGCTCTTTGTCAACAAGCTTGATACAATCCTTCTGAAGCCAAAGGACACATTTTTGGAAAGAAATGGGGCTGCCAGGTGCGTTGGCGCATGTCTGTAACCCCAGCAACTGGAGGATGAGACAGGAGGATGGCAGCCTGGGCAATTTAGCGGGACCCTGTGTCAACATAGAAACATTTATTAAAGGGGCTGGAGATGTAGCTCGGAGGTGAAGCACCCCTGGGTTCAATGCCCAGTACCAAAAAGAAACTAGGAACAGAACCTGGGGCAGTAACTGCTCCTGTTCAGAGGTTCTGCTGAGCCTTACCAGCACTGCTGTTCTTGCTATGAAACCCCCAACGTAGAAACTGGTGGCTCTGGGCTCGGGATGGGTCAGTGGTAGAGTACGTACTTAGCATGCTCAGGGCCCTGGTTCAATGCCTGCCCCCACTGCACGCACACACACATGCACACGCATCCTCACACGTGCGCACACATGGGATTTTTGCTTGCGTGCAGGCAGACGCTCTGAAATCTGGACTCAAGCTCTAGTCCCGAGTGTTGTAGATAAGAGGAACTCGGCCTGACCTAGAATCTAGTCCCACATTTAGGTGATAATGCAGGAGAGAGGGAATCCCAGCTGAGGAGAAATGTCTGATGTGTGACTCGCCTGTGGGACCGGAGCTGGCGCGGTCCACCCTGCCAGCACCTGAGCTCAGGGGACTCACCAGGCCAGGGAAGGCTGGGTCTGGGCCCCTGCACACGCTCTCCCACTCTGCTGCAATGACTCATGGTGACATTTGGATGTGTGCTGGGAGTCGCACCCAGGGCCTCGCCAGAGCTCAGCATGCACCCCTCCAGCCCCTGAGCTATCACACGCTCAATGGCTTCAAGCAGCCCAGCTGTGTCACCTCCTGGAATTGGAAGTCAGTCGGAAATGGGTGTCACTGGCTAAAATCAAGAGCTGCGCCCCTCTGAGGGTCTCTGGGGACTGTCCCTCTCCTTACATCCCCACTTCCCCCCACTGCCTGCATCCCTCAGCTCGCGGCCCCTTCCTGCACCTTCAAGGTCAACAGCAGTGTCTTCAAATGTCCCTGTGGCTCCCTTACCATCTCCCACCTGCCAACTCTTAGCTGTGTGCGGGGGCAGGGAGTGCTGGGGATCGAACCCAGGGCCTCATGCATGGCAGCCAAGCACTCTACCACTGAGCCCCTAGCTCCCTCTGTTCCATTTGCAATGCTAATTGGTTTGCAATAGCTGTACACAGCATTAGGATTCATTTCAACATAGATGCTCCAGGTACGTCCCCAGTGCTTCTCCCCCACCTCCCCCTTTACCTCCCCTCAAAAGGGTTTTCGTAATTGCATGGAAATCACCCAAATGGTCCAGGATGCTGTCCCCATTTTGAGACCCTAGTCACATCTACAAAGTCCCTTTTGCTTTGTGAGGTACCAGGTCACTGTACCGGGAGTTGTCACGTAGACATCTTTGGGGACATTGTCCCAGCCACCACACTCTCCATGGCCTCCCTCCTGCATCTCCGTCCCAGCCCCATGCAGCAAGGGCTAACAGGTCTCTCATTTCCTCTCCCCCTGTGCTGCCCTGCAGACTGTGGCACTGCGGCATAACCAGCAAGGGCTGCAGCCACCTGGCCAAGGTCCTCGGGTCAGAGTCAAGCCTCGCGCACCTGGACCTGGGGCTGAACCACATCGGGGTCGCAGGCCTGCAGCTCCTGTGCGAGTCCCTGAAGGAGCCACCATGTGGCTTGCAGAGTCTCTGGTGAGTCACTCGCTACTCTGTGTCTAGAAGGAGCCCCCATGAGTGGGCACCAGGGTGATGCCCTTTAGATCTGCAGGGCTGGGCCATCAGCCAGAAGCCTCAAGTCTGCAGCCCAGCCTGGGGAGCATCAGGAGGCAGAGTCCACCCGTGAGTGGGCTCCTGAGCTGCCCTTTCTGGGTCACTGGGCACCGTGCCCTCCAGGTCCATTGTGTGGTCTCAAATGTAGGTTTTCCTCCTCCTGTGGCTGATGACACCTGCTGTTCCCATGCACCACGTTTTCTTCATCCCTTCCTCTGCTGGTGGACACTGGGTTGTTTTCCTGCCTTAGCTGTCATCAACCATGCTGCAGTGAACGGGGAGTCTAATGTCAATCTTGCAGAAGTAGAGAGCAGGACAGTGGCCGCTGAGGGATGTGGGGGATGCTGGTGGAAGGATCCTAACTCTCCTGTGCATAGACAAGCAGGCTGTGGGTGGTGCGGTGGTCAGTGTTGATGGTGGAAGGATCCTAACTCTCCTGTGTGAGTCGAGTAGGCTGTGGGTCTTGTGCATGGTGCATGGTCAGCATTGATCCTATTGTCATCATCACACAAGGTCCCCAACATCACTGTACACCTTGGTGTGCCATCTTCACCAGTGAAATACTTTAAGGGAGGATGTGCTTTCTGGTCTCTGCCATAAGATGATGTGGTAGAGTGAGCCTGCCACTTCCACCCATAGTAGGAGTGCTAGGGACCCTGTGCCAGGCTGCACCCTGCCAAGCACCAAGAACCCCCAGAAAGGAAGCCCAGGCGTCAGGGCTTTGTTTGATGGACAGGTGAGATGTCATACTTCACTGCTCCACGTGAGGATGAACACAGACTGTGGGGTGGCTGAGTGAAATCATCGTGCGCATCACCCCATGTGCTAAGAATAGCCATCATCCATGCTCCCCAGCACCCAGCACCTGCTAGACCTGCCACCACGCTGCGTGGCAGGGCTCTGGCACTGTGATGCTGGGACTTGTCTTGCTGAAGTGCGTGTTCTCTGACCTCTCCCAGGTCTCTCGCCAGCCTGGTCCCTCGTACAGCGCCCTGCTCTCCGAGTTTGCTTCCCCTCCCACACATCAGTGGGATGGTGCTGTGCCCATGTCTTTGTGCCTGACCTATGCAGCTTAGGGTCCAGGTTCATCCGATTGCTACAAATGGGCTCCTTCCCTGCTCAGGTGGGGTAACTTCCTGCTGTGTGCTCACACCACGCATTCTTCATCCATCCTGGTCACTGGGTCAGTTCCACCCACAGCCTCTGAGTGGGACGCAACCCAGCGTCACTGCGTTTAAAGTTCCAGCACGAGTAGTTACTTTGAAGGTGCCCAGGAAGCAGATCCTCAGATCACAGGTGGGGAATGGCTTGCAGAGCAGGTGGCAGTGCTGTAAGAGCTCAGCCACCCACAGGCACGGAGCTGTGCAGCTAGTGGCTGCAACCTCCTGGCCCCACAACCTCGGAGGTGTAGCCCAGCAAAGGGGCTGTTTCCGGCCACTGCCCAAGGTGGCTGTGCTAACAGGACCCACGTGCTGACCCTTGGTCACGTGCTGAGTGCTTGAGGTTGTGCTAAGGCTGCTCCAGATCCTGGAGTGAGCTTGAATCCGCCACCCTAGGCTGGTACGTGTGGCCACGCAAGCATCGGCACATGCACACCCCGAGCGTTTGTGCCGTCCTGTTTCTGTCCTCTGCCCATTTGACGGCTCCATTTGGGAGAGTCTTTGTCATCTGCCCTTGGCTCACCCAGCCTCACACCTCCCTGATTATGAGCAAATTGAAACAGAGCTTTTGGACACCTAAAACTAGCAGGATCTCCTAGCAGATTATCATATTCACTCGCCACAAAATTGAGTCATTTCCTTCAAGTCCAGTCCATTCTGACACCCGTTACCCTCTTCAGGTGTCTGGAGTCTGGTCGTGCACCTCCCCACACTGGTGGCACCTGTGCAGCCCTCAAGTGGGTCTCTGTTCTGCCCTCTTTGTTTCATTCCAACCAAACAAGAAGAGCTTGTAAGATGTGACTCCCGCTCCCCTCTGCTGGGAGCCCTCCGTGGCTCCCAGCTCGACCCAAGTAAGATCCAGGGTTACTGGGGTCTGAGTGAGCTACCCCAGACCCACAGCCTCAGCTCCCACAAGCTCCCTGCCCTTCTTGTGCTGGCTGCCTTGACCTTTGCTCGTCTGAGATAATCGTGTTCAGCCCCAGGCCCTTGCACAAGCTGGGAGCACCTTCTGCAGGTCCACACCCCAGACCACCTGCACCCTGGGCTGGCACCCAGCAGTTCCGTTACTGCCATCCCCGCAGCCCCCCTGTAGCAGCATATGATGTGGACATCGTCTGTCTCCTACTAGCAGATGGGCTGATTCTTGACACCCACGGCCAGATCCCTAAAGCCCACACGAGGGCCCGCGTGCCTGGTCATGCAGGTCACTGCTCTCCTGTGTCTCCACAGGCTGTGGGGCTGCGCCCTCTCCCCCTTGAGCTGCGCAGACCTCTCCTCCGCCCTCCGCAGCAACCGCAGCCTGCTCACTCTGGACCTGGGTCAGAACCGCCTGGGCTTTGAGGGAGTAAAGACTCTGTGCGAAGCCTTGAAACCTCACAAGTGCCCCCTGCAGGCGCTCAGGTACGAGCCTGTCCCTGTGCCCAGGGGCCTTGGGGGTGAAACAGACTTAGGACATCGTCGCAGGGGCCACTGCTGATATTCAGCTGCCCACATGGTGACTGGCCACCGGATAGCCCTCCCGTCACCACATTGCCAGTGACACCAGTCAGAGATGGAGAGCAGCACCCGTGGGACACCAAGAGGGAGGGCTTTGTAGCCACCATCACCTCCTTGGGGAAGAGTCTAGGGTGCCAGTGTCACCTGGGAGGAGGCTCTCCAGAGTGATTCTGCAGCACGAGAAACCCGGGCCAGTAGGCAGCCACCAGCTCGCTGTCCCTGGGTTCTGTTTGCTGTTACCAGGCCCTGGCTGGGAGTTCAGGAACTTCCCATATGCAGCACAGGCCGCTGGTGGCCTGAAGAGGCCATAACTGTGTGGAGGAAGTAGATGTTTACCATAACTGTCCAGCCTATGACACCTGTCATTCATCAGAAGGGACATGTGACCCTTGGGTTTGCCGCCGCCTCAGGGAGGCCCCTTCTCATGGTCAGCCTCACACTGTACCTGGTGGTGCTGCGTTTGGGTCCCAGAGTGAGGTCCCCACAGGGCAGGGCAGGGCTGTTGCTTTGGATGGTCAACTTGCTTCCTGGGTGACTCAGGTAAGGGCTTCTTCCTGGATCTCAACACTGCATCCCTGTGAGTGCCAGGCCCTCCCTGTGGAGTTGGGTTTTAGCCTTGGATTCTGTCAGCTGCCCCAAGTCCTCTCATAACCCCTGAGCTAAGGACATGCACTTTCTCTACCCCATCCCTGCCTTGGGCTTCGGGCCTCCCTCTGGGTCCTCCACGGGTCACAAGCTGGGCCTGGCTGTCGGAGCTCTTGGTTCCTCCACGGGGACTGACAAACCTCCCAGCATCACCAGCAAACGCCATTGCGGCTGACCATGCAGGGTCATGCATAAGCCATCCAGGGACTCGCTAGACCCAAGCGTGGCCAGCTGTTCAGGCTGCTGATGACACCCCTGCCTCAAGATGTGCGGGAGGGTCATGACCTCAACCAAAATCAGCGATGTGCTGGCAAACGCAGGACCACATTGTAACAAGCAACCTGGCGGCTGACACCTTCAGTGTCCCTTTCCCCTCTGTCCTCGTTTCTCTGTAGGCATGGCTATGGTGACAAGTGAATCCTAGAAATGAGGCCACCAGTGCAGATGAAGTAGGTGGGGTATAGCAAGCTAGGACCTCACAGCTGAGGGCTGGAGTGGACAAAAGCTAGTTGATGGCCTGGTCCCAGGTGCAGCTCTCCACTTGAGTGCTGCTACGGGTCCACTGGGTAGGAGGAGGTGGCTTTAGAGCTGTTGTGTCCCTCAGGTGTCCTCCTGGGTGATGGAGCAGGTAGCTTCAGATCTGTCCTGTGTCCCTCAGGTGTCCTCCTGAGATATGGAGCAGGTGACTCGAGCTGTCCTGTGTCCCTCAGTTCCATCTCACTCCCACTGTGATGTCACCACCCTCCAGCCACCCCAGCTGCCTGGTGGCTCTGCACCATCACAGTGCTGACTGCGAGAACTCTGCTGTGCAGCAGACTGGGGAAGGCAGCAGGGTCTGAACTCCAGAAGCAGAGGGACTTGGCCACTTGGGGACTGAAGCAGCAAGAACCACCCTCCCTTGTGCCGCAGGTTGAAAATCGATGAATCTGACGCTCGCATCCAGGATCTGCTGAGAGAAACCAAGGAGAGCAACCCGCAGCTGGCCGTCGACAGCGATCGCCTCCATCCCCAGAAACACAGGCCTTCCTCCCAAGGCTTCCTCTTCTGAACCTGCCCGTCAATCAGCCTCCAAACCTCAGGACCTTCAGGTGCTGGCTACTTCCTGGGAGCCTCCTGTGTGGGGGCTGCTAAGCTGGACGTCCTATGGCCCTGCCCTGGCACACATGGAGTACGCACAGGTCACTCATCCCTGTTGGGTGTGACATTGGTGTCACCGGTGCATTAGGAATAAAGGTGAAAGCATTCATGATAGCCGTGTGTGTCAGGCTCTCGCCAAAGCAGGGGGAGGGAGGCTTCACATGGGGACAGCCTAGGCCAGAGGAGTGACCAGTGCGTGTGGGTGGGCTCAGGTGCCCCTGCCAAGCTGCTCAGCTGTCTCCTGCTGAGAAATCCCCAGGGGAGTTTGTCCTACCAGCCCCACAATACTTCAGACTCTCTTCTGCACAGTGCTGGAAATCAAACTTGGGGTCACAAAAAAAGGGGTCTGGGAATGCAGCCCAGTTGTAAAGAGTGTGCTTAGCAGGTGCAGACCATGGGCTCAATCCCAGCTGCACATAAAGACTTCATAAGAACAGAAGCTCCAAGGTCACAAATGCAGGCAAGTGACCTTGAAATGCCCTGAGGTGTGCCTTGGCCAGCAGAGGGAGCCGCAGTCGGTGACTGAGAGGGTGGGCTGAGCTCAGGCAGACTAGAAAGGAGAAGGTGGTAGGCCTGGGTGCTGGGATCACCTCGTTACTGGCTGTGTTAGTACCGTGCCCATGGAACTCGCTCCCAGCCTGCAGTTTGAGCCGGGGCCAGCAGCTCTCCTGCCCTGCCCAGGTCATTCCATGAGACCAGCGCCCCAGGAACCCACCAAGTAAGACAAGGCAGTGTCTTTTTCCATTTATTTCATGGTGTGTCTGCTAGGTCCACCCATCTTGACCTTGCTGAGGATGAGTTCTCCTGGGTTTCTTGTTTGGGGTGTGTTTCCTTACTGGGAATCAAACCCAGCCCCACCCATGCCCAGCAAGTGCTCTACCATTGAACCGCGGCCTGGCCCCCTCGTTTTCTGAAGGATAGACGGTGCTCCCCTGAGTTCACACACGGGCTTTTAGCCCACTCCCAGCACTGGACATGGGTCAGCTCCAGGTCTTGGGCTATGAACGTGCTGCAGAGAGTAGGGATGGTTCCCCCTGCGTGGCCGGTTGGCATGGACCAGTGGCTTATTCTAAACACTGGACATCAGCTCCTGCAACACCCTGCTGGCCAGTCTTGGGCGAGCTTCCCCATGGTATGGTCCTACACGCACACAGGAATGTGGTGTGAGACTCACTCCATTGCCTTTCCTGACCCGTCCCTCCTCCCTTGCCTTCAGTCTGCTGTGTCTGCTCCACTGATCTTGCTTTTATTCTTCCCCACCCCCTTCTTTGGATTAGCTTCCACACATGCAACGATGTGACCTTGACTTTTAGAGCCTGGCCAGTTTCGCTTAGCGTGACAGACTCGAGATCCAAGCATTTGCTGGAAAATGTCATGAAGTCATTCTTTAGGGCTCAGTAACGCTCTGCTGTGTACCACATTTTCTTTATTCATTCACCTGTTAAGGGCACTGGCTGGCTCCATAGCTTAGCTCTTGTGAATTGGGCTGCGATAACCACTGATGTGGCTGTGTCACTGTAGTAAGCTGATTTAAAATCCTCTGGATGTATATCGAGGAGTGGGATCGCTGGGTCAAATGGTGGTTCCATTCCTAGCTGTTAGAGGACTCTACTGCTTTCCAGAGTGGTACCAATTTGCAGTCCCCCCAACAACTTGAGTGTGCCATTCTCCCCTCATAGCACAGCGACGCTCACCATCTTGTACATCCACAAGAAATTAATTTAAAAACTACAGGTAAATGGCAGATCAGTAGAGTAGAAGGTGGTCCTGGAAACAGAATTAGAACAACTCCTATTCCGTGCCTTTATAATTATGTCAAAATGGATGTTCTACCATCATGTGTAGACTAGAGGCCACCGATGTCCCCAAGCAGGCATTAACCAGTTCCTCCTGAGCTCCTGCTCCCCATCCTCACTGTCCCTGTCATGGGCGGCTGCTCCTGCCACTCCCTCTGCCTGTTACCCTCGACCTCGAGGTCCATGCCTGGCTGGCTCCTTGTCCTTCAGGTGTCTGTAAAGAGAGGCTTTGTTCTAAAGCTGCTCCCTGCAGACTCACAATGGGGCTGCATCCCCAGAAGTCCTTCACCTGGTGAACCCGTGGGAAGTCAAAACAGCACTGCATCCCTCACCACCCGCTGCAGCCTCGCAGTCCACTCAGGATCCTGGACCCGCCGGGAGCCACTGCCCTGTCCTGGAAGACTAGCCTGCCATGTCCCCCTCACCTGGGAAGGCACAGCATTCACAGGGTTTCCCTGAGGGTGTGTCCCCTTTGCACACCTCTCCAGGAAGCCACTGTTCTTACCTCGGCGTCCTCAGCTGCCCCCAAGTGCGGGCCCCCCTGGACCCCACTGACTCTGAGCCCCCCAACTCCTGTCCTCCATTTGCAGATGCACTTCCCTGCGTGAGCCCGGGTGACAGCTAAACCTGGGGGTGACATCTGTGAACAGAAGGTAGAGTGTTAAGTGTCCACTTCCCGTGGAGCAACTGGCTGAGCGCACAGGTGAGAGAGCCTGGCACATGGACGCAGGGACCCTTCAGTCCCCGTGGGCAGCTGCAGCCAAGGTGTCTAGAAGCAGCTCTCCAGGCCCCAGGAAGGGCTGTCTGCTGCCCAGGCAGGGCCCCAGGACGACAGGCCAGCGGGTGCAGAGGGCCGGGTCCTCCACATTCTGGTTGCCTGCCTGGGTGGCTCTGGAGTAGGGCCTTCTCCCCCAGTGTGTGGTCCAGGCTAGAGTCTGGGTGGTGAAAAGTGGAGACGCCATTTCAACCTGCAGTCTCTCTCTCCCTGGCAGAGCCCAGGGCCAAACCCAGAACCCCAGCTTGGCTCATCCGCAGGGGGAGTTCCCTCCAGGGCCAGGGTCCCCTCGGGTCTGAGGCTTGTTCTGGAGGGAGCTGGAACTCCATGTGTCCATGGATCATGTCCAGGGGACTGATATGGATATGGACTGATGTGACAACGCACTGGTGTGACGTCCACTCATGTGACAGTCCACTCGTGACAATCCATTCATGTGAGAGTCCACTGAGAGACGGTACACTGGTGTGACAATTTAGTGACTTGATGGTCCACTGATGTGATTGATAATCCACTGATGTGACAATCCATTCACCTGATGGTCCACTGACATGGCCTAACTGGGTGGTGACTTCAGGTAGGTGGGTGGAGCTGGAAGAGGTGGGTCACTGGGGTGTGGCTTTAGGCCATACACTTTGTCCCTGGTGACTGGAGCTCGTGCTCTCTGCTTCCTGGTGCCACATCCTGAGCCCAGAGCTATGGCATCACCTGTCTGTGGACTGAGACCTCTGAAACGTGAGCCCCAAATTAACTTCCCCTCCTCTCATTGTTCTTGTCAGGTCTTTTGGTCACGGTGGCGTAGAAGCTAACTAAAACAAGGTGAAATTCAGATAGCCTAAAATTAGCCTCCTCTTAAATCTATTTTTCACAGACATAAAGGCAGAGAGACATTCTGCATTTTGGAGCAGCACCCGAGGTTCCGAAACATGCGTAGTGTGCGTGATGCACAAGGCAGGCCAAGGTCATCTCCTCAACTTCTCTTCATGGTGAGAACGTTCCACACCCTTGCAGCCCCAGGCCGCTGTCACCATCTGCAGCCACCCTGCACACTTTAAGGGGAAGGACGCTGTGCAGCCGTCCCCCTGCCGGGTTCCGAATGCCAGCCCTGCGTGCAGCACAATCCCACACTCGTCAGCAGCTCTCACGCCCCCGAGCTGCCCCAGCCCCGCAGGCGCGGTCAGGACCGCTTCGGACGTGGGCTCTTCCCCGTCTCTCGCTGCGTCCCTCCCCACGCGTGGTTCTGTTTTCCACAAGTTCAGCTCCCAGCACTCAACCTCCTTCCTGAAATACTAATGGGAACCTCCAGAGATGAGCAATTCACAAGTGCAATCTGCTGGTCGTTCTGAGAAATGTGGTGAACTCCCACACGGGACCATCCCTGCAGACTGAGCCGCCCCTGCGAGTCATCCACGGCCGCCTTGGAAAGGGATCGATTGTCGCGGTGTTGTGCTTGTGGCCAAGTGACCCTTGCTTTACTTAACAGCCGCAAAGCACGAGCGAGCGTGTGCAGAGGACAAATCCCGGAAACTGCAGGACGTGGCGCTACCTGGGGTTTCAGGCACCCTGTGGATGAGGGGCCACTGGATGTTTATTTTGTCCTAATGAAAATAAGCAATGAAAGAGTCGGGCCAGCCGTAGAAGCACAGGAGACTCCTCAGACCACAGGTGGGGACAGGTGGGGCTGGGAGTGTGGGAGGGCTGAGGGAGGCCAGGAGACCAGGCAGGGACAGTGACATCCACAGGGTGCGAGGGACCCTGAGGAGACCCAGGCCTCCTGGGACAGAGTCCAGCAGATGGTGGCTGGCAGCTCCCCCATGGAGCACCAGGAAGAGGCCACTGGCTCCTCTCCCCGCAGCCTCTGCTGTGCCCAGCTCCACACTCATCCTTAAAGTCGCGTGGTTCAGCTCTTGGACTTGACCCTGCAGGGTTCTAATGGAGGTGCCCATCCTGACAGCCAGGCCACTTCTGCGACTGAGGGAGAGGCGGGAGGGGCCTCTGCACAGGTGTGAACCTGTGTGGCAGGGATTTCTTCCGGCTGTGCCAGTCCTCTGCCAGGATGCCCACCAGGAGCACTAGAACCACAGCACCCAGGCAGATCCGGGTCAGATTCCCCCTGGTGTACTGCTGTCGGATGAGACCTGGAGCAAGGACAAGAGACAGAGCAGGTGGTGAGAGCCACCCTGGGGACCCCTGCAGGCCACCTCTGGGTTGCTCTAGCTCTGCCTGACCTGGGATTGTCATTCTGCACCATCTGGGATGCCCACCCGCTTCCTAGGGGCCCCATGACCAAACATCAGGGCTGGGTTAGCCCAATCTCTACACAGCACCCCTGGTCACCTGCCTAATCCTGGAAGACAGCAGGTGGGGGAACTGTTCTTCTCCTGGCCCTTTGGAAAATCTTAGCTTCCCTCCTGATCCAGCCCAATCCAAACTCCACGTACTGAAGTTCCCACCTCCTCCCCTAATATTCTACACCCCAGAACTAGGGCTCCCTGCAGGGCAAGGAGCAGGTCTGAGAGAACAGCTTACCTGCTGGAGCACTCGACCCCTCTGGAGAGGAGGTGACCTTCCTGGACGTCACTAGGAATCGGAAAAGGCTAAGTGTGAGCAAATGGAGGACCACACTGCTGGGGAGGCTGATTCACAGGATTCTAGGAGGACAAGAACTATAGAGGTGGTGCCCGGAAGTGACCCCCAAGCTCAGCACCTACTAGACGTGGAACCTCTGGCAGGTGACTCATATCTCCAGAGAAATTCATATTGCTACATCATGGGTGGATTGGAAATCAAAATAATTCCTAATGTGAAATTCTGAAATCCACAATGCTGCATGATTTGACAGGTTTTGTGCACTGATGTGATACCCCAAGAGGAAAAGTCCACTCCTTCCCCCAGGTGACAGCCTCAGGCCACCTGTGCAGGTGCACAAGAACCAAACACATTTGGCATTAGCCTGGGGTCCTATCTGCAAGACGCCTGCTCCTGTACAGGCCAACGTTCCATGCGCCTCAGATGAGGACACTCAGCTGTGAGAGCAGTGCTAGGACCTGCGGAAAGCCCCTCACCTGCAGACCCTCCCTATTCCATGAGCACTCCCCCGAGACCCGACAGGGGAAGCTACCCACACAGCCTGGAGAGGGGAGAGCAGCTCTCTTGGGGAGCATGGGAGCATCAGGGCCGGGTGACAGGAGAGGATAGAAGCATTGGGAGATACTCAAAGGACTCAGGGCTGAGGATGGTGGCCAGGGCATGCAGGTGGACCCCAATGGTCAGGAGAGGCCAGATCCTGAAGCCCAGGGAGCAGCCTGAGCTCAGGTCATCCCTAGGGCATTGGGAGGTTTAGCATTGAGAAGGGAAGGATCCCAAGACTGTGTAGGAAAAGATGCTTGGGGCCAGGGGCCTAAAAGAAGCTGGAGCTGTGTGGGCCCTTGGAGGAGCAGGGGAAGGACCTGCGTGGAGAACCCTATGCCAGACGTGCTGGGCTGTGTGTGGCTGCAGCTCTGGCTCTGCAAGGACAGGAAGGAGTTTAACATCTATGCCAGAGCCAGGTAGGGAGGACGGGGCTCACCCTGAGAGCAGGTGCAGAGTGGGTGGTGTCCTATGAGCGCCGGGGCTTTGCCACCTGATGGGCCACAAGAGCTAGAACACTCCTCGGGGCCAGCCCTGTCCTCCATGCCCAGACCAGGGGCTCTCTAGGTTAGGGCACCCAAGCCTGGGTGATGGGAGAGGCCCATCCCCTCTGCTGAGCTCTAAGGTCAGGGCACTCACCAGTCATGGGGACTTTGGCCCTGGGTGTGCTCATCCTCCTCCAGGTGGCTTCTGGAATTCCTGAGCAGAGGGATTAAGTGGGTACCATCAGTTCCTCCCGGAGGGCCCCACTCTGCAGACCCCTTTCTTGGAGGAGAAGTCAGAAGGCCCTGAGAATGGGACCCCCTCATCAGCTGATGGACACTGTGGCTGCCCACCTGGTGCCACTGTAAGAAATGCTGCTACAGCATCACATGCAGGTGCTTGTGAGGACCTGGGTCTTCCAGGTGCTTGATCCAAGCCCAGAGTCACAGCATGACTCTATGCTGGACTCCCTGAGAGGCTGCCAGCCTGGTTTCCAAAGCAGTCACCACCAGCAATGGAGAAGGCCCCAGTTCCTCTAAACCCTCACCCACACTTGCCATGTTGTGATGGTGACTCTCCAGCGGGCACTGTGAAGGTCATGGAACATGGATTAAGTCAACACTAGGACTGAGAGTGGGTCAGCAACAGGCCTTCACCAGCCCCATGGACAAGCTGACACAGCCTGAGCTTGGGGGACCCTGTCTTCTAACTCTTTTAGGCTGGTCTTGCTCTTGGACTCGTCCTGCCTCAGTCTCTGGGGTTACAGGTGTGTGCACTGCTCCTGACTGGGGTTACAGTTTGCCCCTGGTGAGTGGAGCCCTTCTTCTCTGCTTCCTGGTGTCCTTTGCTGAGCTGTGCTTCGACCAGGGTGCACTGCCTCTGAGATATGGAGCCAGGCAGCTATGGACTGACACCTCTGAACCCATGACTAAAACACACGTTTCCTACTTTAATTGTTCTTGACTGATGGAGTCAGGGAGGCCCTGTGTGGGTGCAATGGTGATTGGGAGGACACGTGTCATGCCAACGTCAGATCCCTAGTTCTCACGCTGTGCTTTAATTATGTGAAATGGAGCCATGTGGTGGGGGGACGTCTGGGTAAAGGCACATGGATCCTCTGTGCTGTCTCTGCAGACTCCTGAGACACCAGGGATCTCAATAGAAAATCCACACAGAAGGGAGACAGGGATGCCAAGAGAACCTACAGAACCAGAATCTCTGCCAGCTATGCTTCGGACACAGGGTTGATATCTAGCCAGTTGTGGTGGAGGAGGCAGAGGCAGGAGAACCACAAGTTCCAAGCCAGCCTCGGAAACTAAGCAAGGCCAGTCTCTCAATAAAATATAAAAAGGGCTGCAGATGTGACTCAGTGGGTGAGGACACCAAGGGTCAATATCATATACCAAAAAAATAAGCAAATGTGTGAAGAAAATGAAATGGAGGAAGTTAGAATCGTGAGTGATTGAAAGAGGAAATTAGGCAGAAAAGAATTACAAGAGGATCCATGAGTGAATGAAATAGGGGAAATAAATGGGAGAGGAGATAGATTAGGGGATGCATGAGTGAGTGAAACAGGAAGCATGGAGAAGAGGAGGGGACACATGAGCCCCAGGTACCTGCTGAACTCACCTGTCACAGAGGAGGCTGCCTCTCTGGGTGGCTGACTGTGGGTCACAGAATGTCCTTGGAAGAGAGAAAAGGAGATCAGTCTGCTTGGTAACTGTGGGTGCTGGCAGTGAGGAAGCTGCTGGGCCTCAGTTTCTCCCAGGAAGATGAGTATCGACAAGGCGGCATAACTCATGGCCAAGCTCCTGCCCCTTACCTGTGCACTGCAGCTGCCTCCCACTCCTGTGACCTCCCTGCCGTCCCTCTTCTGCACTGTGGTTGCCTGCATTCTCACTTTGTCCCTGAGAGCGAGACTGGCCCATGTGGGGACGGGAACCACAGCAGGACTTCAGGGAGAGGAGCAGGGTTGATGGTAGCAAGGAGGGGAATTCTAAGACAGGTCCCCGCCCGCCATGCTGGCCTCGCAGCTCCAGGTTCCACCACCTCCCTCCGATCTTAACTGTCCTTTCTACTAAAAAACAACCCGGGGTGGTGGAGAGGTTAACGAGCAGATGTGATGGATCGCTGCACAGCACGGAACATCAAAACACCCCGCGGTGCCGCTAAACACGCACGCATTTTACCTGCCCAGTAAGATAAAAACGTACTGCTGCTACAGCAGGAAGGAGCCCGGAACCCCAGGCTGAGCAAAGAATGCAGCCGTGGAAGCCCAGGACAGGCCCACTCCACAACGGGAAGTGGGATGGGAACAGGAGGTGACCGGCTTGGGCAAGAGGCCTTCCCAGGCTGATGGAGGTGTCTGAAAATGGACAGTGGCCTGGCGCAATGCCAGGAGCCTCCAGAGTCCCCGACGGGCACCGAGGGGGCACTGCACAGCATGGCAGTGGCAGCTCAGTAAAGCTGCTGAAACAGCAGCGGGGTGACCTCTACTCAACAGTGGCCCCGCCAGCTAGACGGGAAGGAATGAGTCTGAATGCATGCGTCTTCCTTCCCCCGACACTAACCTTTTCAACCCACTGAAAGCTAGAAGGAACCTCCTGTTGCTAACGGAATTTTGTTTTCCTTTTTTGGTACCAGGGATTGAGCCCAGGGGTGCTTAACCGCTGAGCCATGTCCCTGATCCTTTTTTTTTTTTTTTTAATTTTGAAACAGTCTTGTAATTTTGAAACAGTCTTGCTACGTTACTTAGAACCTTGCTAAATTGCTAAGGCTGGCTTCAAACTTGAGTTCCTTTGGCCTCAGCCTCCCAAGCTGCCGGGATTACAGGCGAGCTCCAACACGCCCAGCTGCTAATGGTCTTCTGTGTATTGACACATTTTAAATAATGTGGCTGTTCGAATACTTGGGGAAGCACATAAGCTCTTTCTCTGTCTCTCCCTGCCCCCTCCCATCCTGGGGACGGAGCCCAGGCCCCTGCAAGTTCCAGGAGCTGCACCCCAGCCTCTAACAGGCTGAGCAGGAAACCTGACAGCAGCCCTCAGATCTCACCTGCTGATGTGAAGGGCTTGGCAGGGAGCTGCTTCCTGAAGATTCCTGTGCTGAGATTACCAAAACCAAGACTCTGACCCTGTGGCCCAGGCAGAGCTGGCCTCACACGGACTTCCTGCGACAGTGGCCTTTGTCTTAGTAGTTTCTGCTTGTTCTTGCTATCGCCTGCTTGTTGAATGCTTGGAACCCTGACCAGGCACAGGAATGCTCCAGGAATCTGGACCTGCTTTCTCTTAGCACACAGGCTCCACAGAAGACGGAACAACGTCCCCACACACGTGTGACAGCTAGCCACCAAGACCCCGAACACGTCGCCCCCTCATATGGGCTGATGGATGAAGTTAAGGTCCAGAGACGGGGAGTTACAGGGCCCTGGACCACCCAGTGTCATCAGGAGTGACCTTACAAGCAGGAGAGGGAGGCAGGAGGGTCAGAGCAGCAGGTGCTGCGAGGCTGGCTCTGAAGATGGAGGAAGCCAAGGCTGCGCACCCAGGAAGCTGGGAACTCCCAGGAAGGGACTGTCCCTGGGGCTCCAGGAGGAGCACAGTCCTGTGGACTGTTGGGTCCCAGGGAGGCACCCTGAAGACTTCTGGCTTCCGCAACAGTAAGGTGACCAGCTCGAGTTGTGCAAGCAGGGAACTGGGGGACTCTGCCACAGCAGCCCAGGAAACTCCTACAAGTCCCAAAGCAAATGTTCAGGCTGCCCCCCACTAGCACCCCCAGAACTGCCCCGAGGGCCTCCCAAGCTGAGGAAGAAGGGCGGGGTCTGCACCGCTTACCTGTGACCCTAAGCACCAGGGGGCCACTGGGGGCCGACCACAGGTACGGGGAGGAGCTGGAAAAGCTGTAGCACCGGTAGACCCCGCTGTGGGCAGCAGTCACCGTGACCAGGGGGAAATCGGCCAGGTACCACTTCTCAGGTCTCTTGTAGGGCCCTGTGTCCCCCTCCTTGTACAGGGCAAACTGGTCGAAGCCATACTGGCTATGACACTGCAGGGTCACGTCCCCTCCAGGGGACACCACAGGACTGGGGTGCGCTGTGAGCGAGGGCTTGGTGAAAACCCCTGGGAGGAGAGAGAGCTGGTGTTAAAGGCAGTGGCCAGCGTCCCACTGTGGGACAGGAGGGTCCCCACTCCTGAAGAGCTGGGGTGGAGGAGGCAATGTCCACCAAGCTTCTGTCTGACAAAGTCCAGACTTGGGGAAGGGCCTGGCAAAGCCGGCATTCCAGGAGATTGCCAAAACCATCCCTTCTGGAAATTGGCTGTGTTCTCATGATTATGTGTATTATGAATTTACTTAAACTAGAAACTTTCTGATTGTTATAAGAATTGCATTACTCAAACAACTGTTGCGGATTGTTGAGAAGAGTACTGGTAATAACACATATGGAAAGCATGGGAAATAAAGCTGTACTGACTTTAAAACAAAATTGGATATAGAAAGCAAAATAATTAGAACTAAGGAACAAAGAAACTGTGACACGTGAAACATCTGCAGAAGGACATGTCTACCTTTCCTGTTCTTGCAGAGGCTGAGTTTTGACCCCTTAGCAGTAAATAAGTCACATTTGCCTTTCTTGTCTTTGTAGAAGTTAGGTTTTAACCTCTTAGCCCATAGATTAAGAAGCACAAATATTTTATAGAATTAACAATTATAGGACCTAGGATAACTATAATATATCTAGTAAGGTCACAATGACATAATTTTAGGTCTGCAGTTAATAGGGTATAAGGGTATAATAGTCTATAACGTAGTCTAGCTAATTAAGTAACCCAGAAATAAAAATAGGGAGACGTAGTTTGGGGAAGTGTTTGATCAAAACAGGTTTAAAGAACTAAGAATGATATTATTCTTTTAGAAAATAAAGCTTCTCTGTGCAGTACATGAAACAGTCTATGAGGATTTGACCATGACTTTATGATAAAGTGGATAGTTTTTTGTCTGGTGCTCTGAAACAATTTGAACCAAATAGTTACATTTGGTCCCTAGCTAATAAGAAACTCTTCACTTATGCTAAGATAGGGCTTCTAGATTAACGTAGCACAGAAAACTTCAAACAAAAACGGCTTGAAGAAGTCTCTGAAGGAAAAAGGCAACAGCTTATACCAGTTAGTTACATGTGGTCTATGTGGTGGGAAGGTCGAAGACATAAATTGTACTAATGGTCGATATGTTAAGTTTACTGGGAAACTGAAAAGAGAATTGTATAATGAAAGGCTTGGACAGATTCAAGATGGTGACCACCCCACCAGCAGCGACTCCCAGACGCTCCTGAGAGTCACCTCACGCTGCAGGACTGTACGTGGATTCCCACGGTAAGACAAAGCTCCCAGTGCGGGGGAACATTACCCCCCACTAATTTTTTTTAACTCCAAAGGAATAGCGTGGTGCATTAACAAATAGAAAGGAGGAAGTTTGTGGAGCCCGTGCAATTAGCCCCACACCTGGGGGAAGGGGAGCTAATCCGAAGGGGATGAAATGGAGCAAGTTTCCTAATCAAATACCCTATTCCAGCCTCGAACTCCCTGATCTGATTGATCTTAATTTACATGAACTTGGAATGAAGCTCTGGGAGTTCACTGCTCACATTAGCGACCTTACAGCTGTTCATGCGTGCGGCAGCAGCCGGCTCGCCATTGTGACGTTTCCCTGAGGGGGGGGCTGGCTGATCAGCAAAAAGCGGTTTTGGGGTCTCAGCTGCCACAGTCAGAAAACCAGAATCTACTGGCCTGAGTATTGGCCATTTCCCGAAAGGCTGTATGGTGCTGGGCTCTCCCTCTCCTCCTCTGGTTGCTGCCGGTGGAGCCAGGGGAGGAGAAGATTCGACACAAGGCTAACCTCTTCCTCCCTTGTACTCTGAGATCCTGCTATCTGAAGAAACAGACACTCTTCAAAATGATCACTTGCTTGCTATCATAATATATTGTGAGAGCTCTCTCAAAGAAAACTGCTACTATTGGTGCTAGTCACCAGCACATCTGTTTTAGTTGAAACGGACTAGTATCTGCACCTATAGACTCTCAAAATCTCGCAGACCGGTCTGGCATCTTCAGGTCTGTCTTGACCAAATAGCTCCCCATCACAACGAAGCAAAGCCATAAGAAGCTCCAATTACTCCGGCAAGAGTAACAAGGCTGAACTACAAGACACACTCTCTGACTCTGAAAATGAGGAGAAGGGGAAATAATTCCCCTCCTCAATCCCATAGCTCTCCACCCAAGGACCCCATAGTTGGGGCCCTAGATGAAAACCAAAGATATTGTATCAACATTATGATTAGTAATTCAATCAAAGAGTTGAAAGATGAAATAAGGAAAGACATAAGAGAACAAATCAAGAGATGAGAGACAACTTTTACAAGGAAATAAAGGAGCAATTCCAGGAGATGAAAGATCAGATACACAAAGAAATAGACATTTTGAAAAGAGATATAGCAGAGGTATCAGGATTGAAAAACACGGTTAACCAAATCAAATCTTCACTGGAGGATACCAACAACAGAGTATACTCTATGAAAATAGAATTTCAGCCCTTGAAGAACAAACATCAGAAAACGAAGATCAGCTAAACATTGTTGAACTCAAAGAAGATAAACAAGAAAAGCAACTTATACTACATAATCAGAACTTCCAAACAATATTTGATGAGATGAAGTGTAATAATCTGAGAATCATTGGCCTGGAGGAAAACTCCAAACAGCAAACAAGAGGCATCAAGAATCTTTTAAGCGAAATCATAAGCGAGAACTTCCCTCATCTTACAACTGATCCGGAATATCACATCCAAGATGCTTATAGAACACCAAATAGGCCTAATCAAATGAGAAACTTACCAAGACATATCATATACCAAATGAATAACAGAGAAATTAAAAAGAGAAAATTCTAAAAGCAGCTAGAGAAAAGCCCCAAATCACATTCAGAGGCAAACCAATTCAGATCACTATGGATTTTTCAGAGCAAACAATGAAGGCCAGAAGAGCTTGGAACAATATCTTTCAAGTGTTGAAAAATAACAACTTCCACCCAAAGATAATATACCCTGCAAAACTCAGCTTCAAATGTGATGGGGAAATTAAATACTTCAACGATAAACTCAAGCTAGCAAGATATATGAACACAAATCCTGCACTACAGAAAATTCTCAAGGATATTCTCCATTCAGAAGAAAATGCCAATGATACCCTAAATCCTTAAACAAGGGCGAGTCAATAATCATATTATACACAAATTGACTTCCAAGATGACTCAAAACTCTAATTGTTACAAAGTCTGAGACTCAGCCTTCCATATCTATTCTAACTTTGAATGTGAATGGTCTCAATGCCCCAATTAAAAGACAAAGACTGGCCAATTGGATCAAAAAACAAAATCCAACAATGTGTTGCCTGCAAGAGACACATTTGACACTCAAAAATAGACACAGGCTGAAAGTGAAAGGATGGCAAAATGTCTACCAGGACTGCAGCCCAAAAAAGCAAGCTGGCGTGGCGATTCTAATTTCTGACAAAATTAATTTCCAACTAAAACTAGTCAGAAAGGACAAAGAGGGTCACCAAGGGACAGTTCACCAAGAAGATATAACGATAATCAACATTTATGCCCCCAATTACAACCCCCCAAAATATATGGAAAAAATACTTAAGGACATTAATCCCCTCATTGATCTCAACAAATAATTCTGGGGGACTTCAACACACCACTATCAACTCTAGACAGATCATCAAAGCAAAAAATCAATAAAGACATCTCCAATCCGAACAACTCTATTAATCAATTGGGCTTAACAAACATCTACAGAATATTCCATCCTAAGACAGCTGAATTTACCTTCTTCTCAGCAGCTCATGGATGCTTCTCCAAAACAGACCACATCCTAGTTCACCGGGACAATCTTAACAACTATAAAAAAGTGGATATAATCCCATGTATTCTGTCAGATCATAATGCTATGATCTTAGCAATCAACAACAAGAGAAACAACAGAAACTGCTCAAATACTTGGAAATTGAATAATTCCCTTTTAAACGAAGGATGGGTAAAAGAGGAAATGAGAGCGGAAATTAAGAAGTTCTTGGAATTGAATGAGAATGAGGAAACAACATACCAAAATCTCTGGGACAATATGAAGGCATTCTTAAGAGGTAAATTTATAGCACTGAGTGCATACATCAAAAATCTAGAAAGAGACCAGATAAATAGCCTTATGCTTTAACTCAAGCGACTACAAAGAGAGGAACAATCCAACCCCAAAACTAACAGAAGACTGGAAATTACCAAAATCAGAGCTGAAATCAACGAAATTAAGAACAAAAAAACTACAGAAACTATTAACAAAACTAAGAGTTGATTCTTTGAAAAAATAAACAAGATCGACAGACCCCTTGCCAACCTCTCCAAAAGGAAGAAGAAAGCAAATCAACAAAATCAAAGATGAAAATGGGGATATCACCACAGACTCATCCAAGATCCAGAAGATTATCAGAACCTATTTTGAAAATTTATACCCTGCCAAGTTTGATAACCTGGAGGACATGGACAGGTTCTTGGACATACATGACATCCCCTCTTTAACACAGGAGGACATTGAAAATCTAAACCAACCGATCACAGAAAGCGAAATTGAAGCAGCAATCAAAGCTCTCCAAAAAAAGAAAAGCCCAGGTCCGGATGGATATACAGCAGAATTCTACCAAGCCTTCACAGAAGAACTAACACCGATCCTCTACAAGGAAATTGATAGAGTCGGAACATTCCCAAACACTTTTTATGAAGCAAATATTACACTGATTCCAAAACCAAACAAAGACTTGTCAAGAAAAGAAAACTACAGACCAATTTCCCTGATGAACATTGATACAAAAATCCTTAATAAAATTTTAGCTAATCGGATACAAAAGCACATTAAAAAAATAATTCATCATGATCAAGTAGGCTTCATTCCAGGAAAACAAGGCTGGTTCAACATACACAAATCAATAAATGTGATTCACCACATAAACAGAATTAAAAACAAAAATCATATAATCATCTCAATTGACGCAGAGAAGGCATTTGATAAAATTCAACACCACTTTATGCTCAAAACTCTGGAAAAGATAGGGATCAAGGGAAGACACTTTAACTATGTCAGATCCATTTACGACAGACCCATAGCCAACATTATCCTCAATGGAGAAAAACTGAAAGCATTTCCACTGAATTCAGGAACAAGACAAGGCTGTCTGCTTTCCCCACTCTTGTTCAATATAATCCTTGAAACTCTTGCCAGAGCTATCAGGCAAGACAAGGAAATCAAAGGTATTTGTATAGGAAAAGAGGAAGTTAAGTTATCTCTATTCACTGATGACATGTTTATATATCTAGAAGATTCAATAACATTGGCCAGAAAACTCCTAGAGCTTATAGGCAATTTCAGCAAAATGGCTGGTTATAAGATCAACTCCAGTAAGTCACTAGCTTTCCTTTACTCCAGCAACAAATCCACAGAAGAAATCAGGAAATCTCTCCCATTCACCATCTCCTCCAAAACAATGAAATACTTGGGCATTAACCTTACAAAGGATATTAAGGACCTCTACAAAGAAAACTATCAAACACTAAGAAAAGAAATTAACAGAAGACCTGAGTAGATGGAAAAACATTCCATGCTCATGGTTAGACAGAATCAATATAATAAAAATGGCCATCCTACCCAAAGCCCGATACAGATTCAATGCAATCCCCATCAAGATACCAATGGCATTCTTCACAGATAAAGAAAAAGCAATTCTCAAGTTCATATGGAATAACAGGAGACCCAGACTATCCAAAACATTACTCTGCAGGAAGGAAGAAGTAGTGGGTATCTCAATCCCTGACCTGAAATTATACTACAGAGCTGTGTAGCACAAACAGCATGGTATTGGTATCAAAACAGAACTGAAGATCAGTGGAACAGATAGAAGATCCTGAGACAAACCCCCATATCTTTAAGTATTTGATTTTGATAAAAGGGGCAAAAGCATACTGTGGAACAAAGATAGCCTGTTCAACAAATGGTGTTGGACAAATTGGACAGCCATGTGTAGACAACTGAAGCTGGATCCTTATCTTTCACCCTGCACACAAATTAAATCAAAATGGGTCAAAGATCTGGATATTAAGCCCACAACTTTAAACTTACTAGAAAAAGAAGTAGGGTCAACATTACAGGACATAGGAGTCGGCAGCGCCTTGCTCAACAAAACTCCCATGGCTCAATCATTAAAGTCAAGAATAAATGAATGGGATGCAATTAAACTAAAAAGTTTTTGCACAGCTAAAGAGCTAGTCAAGAGCATCAAGAGAGAACCTACAGAATGGGAGAAAACCTTTGCCTGCTACACCTCGGACAGAGGGCTAATATCCAGAATATACAAAGAACTAAAGAAACTAAACACCAAACTCACAAATAATTCAATCAATAAATGGGCTATGGATCTTAAAAGAAACTTCTCACCAGAGGAAGTCCAGAATGCCCACAAATATATGAGAAAATGTTCTACATCATTAGCTATAAGGGAAATGCAAACCAAAACTTCAATGAGATACCACCTCACTCCTGTTAGAGTGGCAAAAATGAAGAATACAAACAACGACAGATGCTGGAGGGGCTGTGGGAAAAGAGGAACACTGTCACACTGCTGGTGGGACTGCAAACTGGTTCAGGCACTCTGGAAAGCAGTGTGGAGAATCCTTAAAAAATTAAGGATGGAACCACCTTATGACCCAGCTATCCCACTCCTGGGTATTTTCCCAAAAATGTTAGAATCAGCACATTATAGTGATGTGGCTTCATCAGTGTTTATAGCAGTTCAATTTACTATAGCTAGATTATGGAACCAACCCAGATGCCCCTCACTCAATCAGTAGATACAAAAACTTTGGTACATATACTCAATGGAATACTACTCAGCCATTAGAGAAGACGATATTATGGCTTTTGAGATCAAATGGATAGAGATGGAAAGAATTATGCTAAGTGAAGTATCCCAATCTCAGAGACTCAGGGCTGAATGGTTTCTCTCATCTGTGGAAGCTAGAATACATCGGGAAGCAGTATGTTAGATGGCTAAGCTAATAACAACTTCAAATTGTATGATTCTTAACGCAACAGGGAGACGACTCCCTAGGATACTTGGAGGTGTAGGCTGGGGGACAGGGTGGGAGGAGGGCTTAGAAAAATCACCTAGGAGACTGGAGTAACGGAATATGGGGGAATCATCTCAGAAGGAGATCTCTGACCTCCTCAAGATGTCCGTTTAACTCAGCAGTTCTTCTGGAGGAAACAGAAACATAGGGAACCCAAGCTGGGCATCCATGACATGGCATTAGCCCTAGATAACTAAGTATATATTCATGTGTTCTGGAATATCTAATAATGTTTCCCCCTCAATTGTAACTCTATACCATCTGATAAATAATAAAAATAAAGTAAAAGAAAATAAAACAAGAAAGTCTTGTTTGTGCACAACAATAAAGAACGAATGGCATTTTGCTCACAGGGAACTGTGTCTGCTTGCAACTTGCCCCGGAGGTTCCAGCTGTTCCTCCACGCCGACTCCACCCCTCCTTCAGGGATCCAAGTTCAGCTGGGGCTGGCTCCTGGCACTGGGGAACTTCCCAGCTACCACCCTCCTGCAGAGGCTACTCCCTGCCCCAGCTCAGAGAGGGCTGGGGTCACACAGGGGCCAAGGGAGCGGCCAGCCCACATCACAGGGCTCCGGCTCAAATCCTGGTTCTGGGGACAAGTGGCCCTGCACATCTTGCCTCCGTGGCCTCTGGTGTGAAAGGGGGTGGCCAAAGGAGACAGGAAAGGAGCATCTCCAGGGAGAGCGCAGGACAGGACGGAGTGACCAGCTTGGGTGAGACGAGAGCCTGCGGCAGTGCAGACCACGCTGAAGCCCCAGCTTGCAGCCACTCCAAAGTCAGGACCCAGATTCACTGAGCAGACCTGCTAGCTCACCGCCATCAACGTCCCTGTTCCGAAATGAAACTACCGCCCCAGACATTAGGTAGCTTGTCCAACTTATATGACCACTCTCTGCTGTGCACTTGAAATTTGCTTCGAGTTCGTCCTCAGTGTCTCACCACCAAATTATTATTATTTTGGTACTGGGGATTAAACTCAGGGGCACTCAACTACTGAGCCACATCTCTAGCCCTTTTTATCTTTTTATTTTGAGATCAGGTCTAAGTTGCTCAGGGCCTCCCTAAGGTGCTGAGGCTGGCTTTGAACTTGCGATCCTCCTGCCTCAGCCTCTGGAGCCAACAAAACTGTTTTTCAAAGGTGACTTGAACTGGCCAGTTCAAGGCCAGCTTGGGTAGATGCTCAAGGTGATCGATATGGTTATTAGTTTGCTCATGGTGATCACTTCACAACATATGCCTGTTTCAAATCATCAAATTGCATACCTCAGATATCTACAATATTTATTTGTCTAACTTATGTCAATAAAGCTGAAATTGTTTTAAATTTTTAAATAAATCAAGTCCTTGTCCAAGATCACATGACAAAATTCAAATTGCTATTGTGGGCTTTGGCTGCAAGCCCTGCCCTCCCAGACACAAACCTAAAATTCTCTAATTTGAGGTTGTTGTCATCATTCACCATGGTGATACCTGCCTGGCACCCAGGATTCAGAGTAATGATCAATCCTGATAATGAGTCAGTTGCTCATTCAGTAAATTTTTTTTGGTGGGGGGAGGTGCTACTGGTGATTGAACCCAGGGACACTCTACCAATGAGCCACATCCCCAGCCCTTTTATTTTTGAGACAGGGTCTTGCTAAGTTGCTTAGGTCCTCACTAAGTTGCTGAGGCTGGCCTCCAACTTGCAAACCTCCTGCCTCAGCCTCCTGAGTCTCTGGGATTATAGGCATGAGCCTTCATGCATGGCTCTTTTTATTTTTTTCAAAAATGTATTGCATTGGCTGGGAGCAGTGGCCCACAGCCTGCAGCTTAGGAGGCTGAGACAGGAGGATCACAAGTTCAAAGCCAGCCTCAGCAACTTAGCAAGATCCTGTCTCAAAATAAAATATAAGAAAGGGCTGGAGATGGGGCTCAGTGGTTAAGCAATGCTGGGTTCAATCCCTAGTAACAACGACCAAGTACACATTGAAATGTCCTCGCAGGGAAGGCCTCACCAGTCCACCTGAGCTGGGCCCTGTGGGATCTGGGGCTCACTGTCATCCACACGCACTATTCTCACCCTGCATCCAGACCCAGGGCTGTGCAGCCCTGAAGCCACACTACCCCTCACCCTCTGGTTACCAGTAGCGATCAGCTCCAGCAGGTCACTGGGGGGCGACCACTGAGACCCGTTCTGATAGGAGCAGCGGTAGCGTCCAGCGTGGCTTGTTTTCATGGCTGGGATGAAGAGAAAGCTCTGGTCCTCGTACTTCCTGGACTCCAGTTTCTCCAGGCGGTACAAGTCCACACCTGGAGGCCCCTGGCACCGGATGGTCACGGACCCCTCCAGGGGCACCAGGGAGCTGGGCAGCGCCCGCAGGGAGGGCTTGGGGAGTGGGCCTGGAAGGGAAGCACGGCCATGGTCAGCGGCTAAGCCAACAGCCCTCCCAGGGCCCCCACACCCGCCTGCCTTGCCCGTGGACCCCAGAGGACACCTGGGAAGGACTCACCGCCCTGCGCTCGGATCACCCGCAGCCCCAGGCACAGCCCTGAGGAAAGAAGACGTCGCAGCTAGGAACTGCCCAGGAAGGACACCTCCCACGGGCACCCCGAGGGGACCCTGCCTGCGTTAGCTCTCCTAGGCCGCGATTACCTCACACTTTCCAAAGACCCCCATGCATGCACTTCACATGAAAGTCACTGAAGGCCACCTGCCATGTGGTGGCCTTGCACAGTGTCCAGAACAGGCAGCCACACCATACAGAAGCAGGTCCTTGTCCCCAGAGCGGGTGACCGCTTGGGGTGCGAGGCCTCCTTCTGCTGGTGATGGGTCTGGGAACGTACCGAACGTCGTTCATGGGGAACCTGAGTTACGTGCATTTTACCCCAGTGGAAAAATGTAAGTCAGAGACTCCTGGGCTACACGGGGCACACGCACCGACTGCTTCAGCTCCTCTTCCGGAAACTTCTGCGTCTGTGTGGCTGTTTTTGCTTTTTGTACCAGGTGCACTTAACCACGGAGCCACATCCCCAGCCCTTTATAATTTTTCATTTTGAGGCAGGGTCTGTCCAAGTTGCTTAGGACCTTGCTAAGTTGCTGGGGCTAACTGAACTCGCAGTCCTCCTGCCTCGGCCTCCTGAGCTGCTGGGAGGACAGGGGCATAGCTTTTGAGAAGGTGTGCACACCGCTCTCTGCTGATTCCCATGTCTGGGACGCTGTGCGTTGACCTCCTAGCAGGGCACCCTGTGCACTTCCCAGCATGGGCACAGGGCCACCAGGACTCCACAGCTGACACCTGCTGGCCTGTTTCTTCATCAGGCCATGGTAGCAGGGTCTCGCCCACAGCCCCAGCTGGTGGCACAGCCACACGCCAGCAGCGTGGTTTAGTGGTGAAGAACGTGGACCTGGGACCCCACAGAAACTGCAGAATAGAGGTTGGAGCGGGGCAGGCCCTTGGGAGAGGCTGCTTGGGAAGGAACAGGGTCAAGAGATCTGCTGCACAGTGGGGAGACTACAGTTAGGAGAAGCCTATCACATCCTAGGAAATCAGCCTGTGGGGAACCTGACTTAGCCTGATTTGTCCACTTCACACGGCCCACCTGGACCAGCAGCATTAACAGGTGCAATTTCCACTCCCTTGGTTTAACATAGCCACCTGGCCTCCAAACAGAAAGCAGTGTGGAGCAAGACTCCTCAGCTGCATCAGAGACCTGGGCGGGGGGCAACCATTCAGCCCTCCGGGCTCAGGGTTCTCGCCTGTAAAAGGAGGGTAAGCATCGGCCCTGCCTCAGGGAGAATTCCAGGAGCTGACGTGCTTCGAAAGGAAAGGGAAGACCGCAGATCCTTAGGTAGGCGCCTGTGGGAAGGGCATGTTGAAGAGCGAGCCAGCAGGCAGAGGCCCCCCACCCGCAGAGCCTCTGGGCACCGCACAGTCCTGAGGAAATGATGGCACAAGGTGCCCGGCATGACCCAGGGGAAGAGCAGGCAGGAGGTGCCTCGAGTCCCCCGTCTGTCATCTGGGAGAGACTTCTGCACCCTCCCCCAGGACACTGACCAACAGGCTTTACAAATTGGTCCTGAAGCCCTGAGAAGGAAGGGAAGAGGGACGGAAGGAAAGAAAGGGAGAGAATGCCTCCATCAGGAGCACCTGTTTCTCCGGATTTTTTAATCCTTTTTAATCAAGGGCACAGTCCCAGCCTTCCTGGTTGCCCAGTCACCCCTGGGGACTCACCGAGACGGAAGAGAGCGGTCAAGGGGGGAGCCATGGTTGCTGGCCCCATGCAGAGCTCCGTGGCCCAGGAGGCAGAGGCTCAGAGGTGCTGAGGCTGGAGGCCCCTCCCTCGCCCCTCCCTCGATCCTCCGCTGGCCCCTGGGTTTCCTAATTGAGCCTCATCAGACTGCAGCTGTCTCCTGCGCAGAGTGACTTGCACGTGAGCTCCAAGGACAGTCACTTATCTCCTCCTGCCAGCCTGGCACCCACCATCCGTCAGCCTGCGGGGGCCTGGTCTGTGTCCCATGCTCCCACAGTCACCAGGGTCTTAAAGAGACATTTGTACCCCATGCTCATGGCCAATTGTGCGCAACAGCCATAAGGAGGAAACAACCCAGGGTCCATGCACAGGACTTGGACGCGCAAGGGGATCTAGATGGTAGGTGGATGGGTAGCAGAGACGGAGACTTAACAGTACTTACCTAGCACAGGCTGGGACACACTCCTCCTCTCTGAAGCACACCTTTCCACCGAGCCCACTCTGATTGTCTGGGGACCTCCACGCTGCTCTCCACAGCAGCTGAGCACCTTCTCTCCCACCAACAGTGCAGTGCAGGGGGACTTGGGAGTGGTTTTCACTGCCACGTTTTCTATCTGTGCGTGCAGTTGTCCACATTGATGGGATCTGTTGTCACACACTCGTCCATGCACACAATACAACGCTCTAATTTGGCCACTCTCCCTCCCCAGCACCCCCGCTCCACCTTCCGCCCCTTGGTCCCTCTCCTCTACAGATCTCCCTTTGGTTTATAGGAGATCCACCCCCACCTTTGCTTTTCCTTCTCCTCCCTAGCTTCCACATACGAGAGAAAACTTGCAACCCTTGACCTTCTGAGTTTGACTTAGTTCGCTTAACATGATGGTCTCCGCCTCCACCCATTTTCCTACAAATGACGTAATTTCGTTTTTCTCTGTGGCTGAATAGAACGCCTTTGTGTCTACGCACACCACATTTTCTTGATCCGTTCATCCGCGGATGGACCCCTAGGCTGCGTCCATAGGTTGGCTACTGTGAACATGGTGTGCACGGATCTCGGTAGGAAGACGACTTTAATTCTTCAGTATGAATAGCTGGGTCCCGTGGTGGCTCCTGCCTAGTTTCCATACTGATTTTCCTAGCGGTTGTTCTAATCTACAGTTGGGGGCATGTTCTGATGGGTGAGCTCAAGGTACTCAGCGTAATGCAAGGGACCCCGTCCTAGGAAGGCTTCAGGGAACTTTGCTGTGGAGAGGCGATGCCTGGGAAGTGTTTGAGGAGGAAAAACAGCGTGTCTCGTCTGCAGCCTTGCCACCCTGAGCGCCCCAGCTCGTCTGCCCTGGAGCTAACCAGATGGGGCTGGTTCACCCTGATGGACACGGGCATCCTCAGCTGCCCAAAGGATTAGTGCAGTAAGACGTGGTGTGCTCCTGTGGCTGGAATTCAGTAAGCACAGACCTGGGGCTTCAGAGATTGGAGGGGTCACATCAGGGTGTCCCCAGCCTGCTGTCCTCTGTCCCAGGCAGCTCTGTTGGGGTGAAGAGGGCCTCCTGGGCCCCTGCAGTTGGGTGGCATCCCCAGCCCCATCACTAGGTGTTGCTAGCAGGCACCTCTTCTAGCTGGGACAACCAACAACAATGTCCCAGAGGTTGCCTGATTTTCCCCTGGAGGCAGGAGGGGTGCTAACAAAACCTCAGCCTAGATGAGAGCCCGACCATGGAAACCTGTCCCCGTCCCCACACTGGGCCCGGTCCCCTCTCTGGACTTCGCAGGGTCTCTGAGGATCTGAGCTTTTCTCAGGACGTCCTTTATCATCGCCAGGCAAATCACAAAGGAGACAGAGCACTTCATTGTGCAAAGGGCCTGAGGTCCTGCTAGAAGTGAGGGGGCTTCTGGGGTGCTCCCTCTGGATGTGCCAGTCTGTTGATCCAAGAGCCACAAAAAGGCATGGCTGAGCGAGAGCTGCTGCTCTTCGTGGTCTCCATGGACAGGTGACGTGGGCGGCCGGACACAGCCTCTGAAGTGGGCTGAGGACCTCGATGTCCCCTCAGCAGGGTCCACCACCGTTCCTTCTCAGCCCAGCAGGCAGTGGCACATGTCTGCCCCCATGGGCGTGCAATCCAAGCATCTGCTGGTGCCTCAGGGGAGCAGGCAGGTCTGCCTCAGGGTGAACTTTTGACAACTGGGCTGTTCGTACACCCTGTCACGAACCTTGTTCATCCAAAGTCAGCAACTCCTCATTGAGCACCTGCTGCACATCCTGCCGCATCCTGGGCACTGAGGCAGTGTTCAGCACACGAGACCCCATGGAGCTCTGCTCACTGAGCACCTGCTGCACATCTGGCCTCATCCTGGGCGCCAAGACAGTGGCCAGCACGAGACCCCATGGAGCTCATGTGACCACAGGCGAGATGCAGAGCTCGCTCACTTTCTGTGGCTGCACAATGAGCGACCATAAACCCAGCAAGGGTGTAAAATGTCTCTGTGGGTCAGGCTTAGCGGATTCTCCACCCAGGGTCCAGTGGGCTGCGTTTGTGGGGTCACGGGGCCACCTCTCATCCCAGGACTCTCCCAGGGAAGAATCCACTCCCGAGCTCCCAGGACAAATTTAGAATCCATAATGTGGGGTAATTAAAATTGCTTATATAACAATGAAATGTTTATGTAATTTTATGTAATTAAAACAGATGCAAATCAGGCCTTAGAATGGCAATGCGGCCCTCCGGTGTAGGCACCAGCTTCAATTTCTTTAAGATTTAGTGTTCTTAATAAGTAAACCTATCACTAGGATTTATCTTGATAGATAAGAACAGATCAAGGTCCTAAGAAACCTTGGTATAGCAGTACAGTAATATTTGACCTTAGGAGGAACCTTAAACTTTAAGGGATTGTGCCAATTATATTTAACTTAATCACACACAGACTTTTTTTTTTAAGAGAGAGAGAATTGATTTCTATTTAGTTTTTCATGTGGCTTTCGTTGCTCGGACACTTAGTTGTGTACTCACGTTTGAATTCACGTCCTTGCGCATGCCAGGCAAGCGCCAAACCGCTGAGCCACCGCTCTGGTCCCCCACGCAGACATTTTAGATTTACTTTCCACAATCCTTCTGCAACTTACTTCAACATTCTATGGCTTGCACACTTTGCCATCCCACATGTTTGCATCCGGAAACATTTCTTTCACTCTCACTTTCCTACCAAAGTATTTACATATCTGTAACTCTCTTATATCACTCCCTTTTTTTACCCTTTCTTAAATTTACATTTTGAAACCTCATAAAATTTCTAAATGTTTTAATTGCTCCCACAGCTGTCACCCAGGAGCTCTGCCGCCTGGCCCACAGCTGTCACCCAGGAGCTCTGCCACCTGACCCACAGCTGTCACCCAGGAGCTCTGCCGCCTGGCTCACTGGTTGGAGCAGGTGCCAGTTCTCCCTGGATGTGCGACTGAGTCGCAGGGTCGCTCTTGGCCTGACTGGTGAGATGAAAAGCCATCTGTGGAGACTGATGTGGCACAGCTGTGCAGGTGGCCATTCGGAGGTACAACTGCTGTCACAACATCACACAAAGGGTGTGGGAGGCTCGGGGATCCAGAACCTCATCCACATGAAGAAACTACAGAGGCACTTATAACGTTCATGTCACCACCAGCTAGTGACATGCTTGCCGTCCCCACCCACACAGGGGGACTGCAGGGGACAACAGGCACCAACTGAACAGCTACATCGCCTGTCACTCTGGTCCCCAGAGGCTGGTGCTAGGATACCAAGCATCTCCCCTTGGATGGGCAAGGATGTCGCTGCCCCAAAACCATTTACTTATGTCTGCCCCAAACTGTCACAGTGAACATGTAAGCGTTCAGGGTCTGTACATCAAGTGGCGTGAACTCAGTAGGACGTGGTGTCCTGCACCCCCACATACAAGGGCAGGAGGGGGCGACCTGAACCCCGAGGTGCAGCCCCAGTGCTAGACACACTCACCTGCGACCAAGAGCTCCAGGGGGCCACTGGCCAGGGACCAGAGGTGGGGGTTGTGTCTGGAAGAGCCGTAGCACCTATAGGGTCGCCTGTGGGCCGGGCTTACAGGGGAGATGAGGAAGGAGCTATGATCCTGCTGGGAGCATCCCTGGAGGAAGGAAGCTGCTCCGTCTCTGCACAGAGTGAAGACAACATAGGAATACAGTGTGTGTCACAGCAGAGTCACCTGTCCTCCCAGGGCCACCTGGGGATGGGGCTGAGCTGTCAGGGAGGGTTTGTTTTCATAGATGCCCAGAAGAAAATAGTCCCTGTTAATAAAACTGTTACCAAAATAAACCCTCTGCTCTCATGTGTGATGTCACAGAGGAGTAGGAAGCCGGGCAGATTTTTACCCCTGATATATCCCAGGGCTATGTGTGCAGGTGTCCTGTCCCCCCGAGAGTCACAGCCAGGCTCTGAAGGGACCTCAGAGAGCACACAGGGAGGGACCCAGGCAAAGGGCGCAGACACCCAGGGAAGGGTCTATGCCAGGGCACACCTGGTCCAATGAGGTGGACTGCAGAGTCCAAGGCCAGGGACAGTGTCCTTGGCTGTCCTCACCTGCCACCACCAGCTCCAGTGGGTCACTATACCCTGACCAGCCTTCTTTTGTCCAGTGTTCACAGTAGTAAGTCCCTGCATGGACATGTGCCACATCCAGGAGGGAGAACTGGGCCACCTCTTGGGCTCCCTGTGGGTCTCTGTCATTCCACAACTTAGTGGTTTCTACATGATACAGACGTGACTTTGTCACCCCATAGGAATCCTGCAGAAGACAGTCACAGAACTACGCTGGGGAATCACAGATCCTGGCACTGCCCAGATGGAGGGCCGGGAGGATGTCCCTGGGAGAAGTGGAGAGGAGCCCAGGACATCTGTCACCTGGCATCAGGAAAACCTGCCCCATCCCCAGGACCTCTGCACTGGCACATCCTGGGAGGGCTGGAGCACCTGAGCTGTGATCCCAGGTGTGAGCCCAGCCATGTCCACCCTGAATGGTGACTGGGGCAGGACAGGGACCTCCATTGTCCATTTCAAAGGTGAGTCATTTAGTGAGCCTGAATTTGTCTCAACATGTGACATCACCCCACCCATGACCTGACACCTTCACTGGCTTCCTGGAACCCCACTCTCAGTGTCCATAATGGGTGAGAACAGTCCTGACAGTGGACACAATGAGTGTCCTCAGGCCACACTGACTGCTCTCACATACACAGGGGCAGGGCGCACTCCCCACCGGGGATGCTGCCTGCTCTCACTCACAGCCCCCCACTTCTGCACTAAGAAAGGAGGAACTGGGCTCAGAAAAACAGGAGCAGGCAGAAGCCACAGAATCCCACCAGGCAAAGGTCTGCACTGACGTTAAATCTCTGGGATAAGTGACTCCCGCAAGCTGACCTCTCAGAGAGCAGAGAGCAGGGCAGCCCAGGTGACAGCCAATGGAAAGGACAGCAGACACAGGAAGCACAGAAGGTCCCATCCTCAGGGGGGCGTGCCCCACGCAATGTCCCCACCCTGTGTATGTCATGGTCCATCTTGGCTATATTTCCTGGTCACTGTGGAGTAACCAAGGCTCCTCACGCTCCTCCCAGGGTCCACCGAGCCAGACCCGGAGCCTATCAGGCCTGGAAGGGGAGGGGACACTCACCCTGCTGTGCCTGGATCCCTTGGTCCAGAAGAAACCCTGAAATAGAAGGAGACAGGTGAAAGAGAACCGCCCCATGACCCTGGACCCCATGACTCCAGCACCTGAGTGCAGGCCCCTGGCCTGGTGCAAGAGGGGATGCTGGGGCCATGGGGATCTCATGGGGCTACCCAGTAAGGAGCTCACAGAGGAAGGCCCTCTGACAGGAGCCAAGCCACCAAACTCAATCTTCACCCTCTCCACCCCACCACATCTCCTGGGCACTCACTAAGGCCAAGCATCAAAATGACCCCTGGGGCGAGGGCAGTGCCTCAGCCCAGATCGCCACAGGCCCAGCTGGCTGGTTGCAGTGATGGAAGGAGCCACTTGAGGCCCAAAGGCCCTCGTCACAGGATGGTGACATTGCTGCCACACAGGAAGGGGAGGCTCCTGGCTCCACCCGGGTTCTGCCCTCCCCCTGCACTGTGCCTCCACTGGGTGAGTTCCCCTGGGGTTTCCTGCTCTGGTCTTTCAGCCACAGAGACGTTGGGGTGGGGTGATGCTCTCCTCTAGGACCTGTGTGTGAGGAAGCTGTCTGGAAGGAGAGACACAGCCAGAAAAGATGAATCCCAACGTGGATCCACTGAAAAGGGCGTGGTGGACATCACACCCAAGAAGTGAGCAGGGGAAGGCAGGGCCAGGGCAGGTGCCTGAGGACCCGTCCCTGTAGTGCCCAGATGCTCTGTCAGAGGAGCCTCCCTGGTGGCCATGCACTCTGGTGCCCACAGCTGAGGCTGCGTCGAGCACAATCCAAGTGTGTGCTTCCAAGGGCTTTCGGAGCACCACTCAAGGAGGCTCCTCCACGCCCTCGCAATGTGCTAGTGAGGAGGGAGCTGCCCTCCTGTGGGCTCCACAGGGACCATGAAGGCCCCTGAGACCAGTGCTGGAGCTTTCCCTGCCCCTGGTGCTAAACGAGGACTCCCCAAGTGGCTGGCACACAGCACCCACAGCCCCCAGGACCTGCAGAGGATCAGGGTATGCTTCCTGAGCACCAGAGGACAGGGTCCCTTCTGACATCACCACGCAGCAGAACGAGTGCATTCAGCGCGTCACTCTGTGGGGAGGAGGGCCACTGCTCCCCTGGCCCATCCACCACCCTGCCCGTCACTCTCTGTCCTCAGGGCACACAGGGTCCTCCGGCCTTACAGCCCTTTCCCATCTGCTCTGTCTTTGACCACAGTCGAAACTCGGCTACCAGCTGGAAATTTTGCATGTTTTCTCCCATTTTCCCTCTAGAGCTGCTACTATGCTGTGGCTGGCCCAGCTCCACAAAGCCAAAACTCCCAATGAAGAGTGGAGGCCAAGCATCGACTAAGGCTCCCCATCTGCCTTCCTGCCCCGTCCCCGCTGCACACCATAAAGTCAGCACACATCACTCACGTCACCCTGAATCCCTGTGTCAGGGACCAGCGTGGGCCTCCCTGAGGACGCCCAGAAAGGGATGTGGCTGCAACATCGCAGTGTAGACCCAGTGGGTCACCATCAGCCAAGGTGACCTGTGCCCAGCACCCAGCGCCCAACATCTCACCACCTCCCATCTCCTGGGTCACCCTGCACAATGCATGATCCTGCGTTCTGCAAGGACCAAGGGGACCCTGGAGGGCAGCACAGGCCACTTGTGCTCACCAAAACACAGCGGGGCCACACCAGGCCCACATCCCCCTCCCACTGCCACACAGTCAGGCACTCGTGCCACCTGCTGGGCTCTGCAGGGCAAGAGGCCACCACGGAGAGCAAGTGCTCACAAGAGCAGCAGGCCTCTGGGGAGGCACAGGAGGCACTGGCTCTCAAAGACAGCTGGATTGGACATGGGCCTCGCTTGGCCTCCTGGTGATGAGCAGGGACCTCTAAATGTGGAGGAGGGAAGGGTGCTCAGTGGGTGCTCCTCCCCCACACACTCCAGTGTGCCTGACACCTTAGGGTCCTGGTGAGGTCGCACAACCCAGGCTAAGGCGTCTCAGTCTCCCGGGCAAGGAAAGCCTTTTCTGCCAATGCGTCTGCTGCCCGCGCCCGGGCCTCAGGCTACACAGCTGCTGCAGGGAGCCAGGAGGCCAGGAGGAGGAGGAGGGGCTGCAACCCAGGCGGGCGCCCTGTGCGACGCTGACATGGCCTCATGTGGGGGTCACCAGGGTGCACGGCACCGTTAGGAGAAAATGCCCAGGCGGGGCCCTCAGTCTACACTGCAAGGCAGGTGGCTGTGTGTGGTCTCCCGGACCTCAGAGATTGAGAGCTCAAGACAGAACCGTCAACCAGCACAGAGTGTTGGGCTTTAGACAGCACCTGTCCCCAAGAGCTCACGTGTGACACAATGCAAGGAAGCTCACAAGTAGAGCACCTGGGTTAGGAGAGCCTGAGTCCAATCAGTGCACTGACCCCTGATAGGGGCTGGCAGAGTGTACTGAGGCAGGTGGGTGCTGACCAGCAGGGTGCACTGAGGCAGGTGGGAGCTGGAGGAGGTGGTCCCTGTGGTGGGCTTTGGGGGTAGCTGGGTGTACTGGGGCAGGTGGGAGCTGGAGGAGGTGGTCACAGGGGTGGGCTTTGGGGCTAGCTGGGTGTACAGGGTCAGGTGGGAGCTGGAGGAGGTGGTCACAGGGGTGGGCTTTGGGGCTTCTGTTGTGTCCCTCGTGGGTGCAGCTCTCTCTGCTTCCTGCTGCCACGTCCTAGCTGCTTTCCTCCATGCCCTTCCTTCATTACCTACCTCACTGGGCCCAGGGCAGTGTAGCCAGCCACCTATGGACTGAGTCCTTTGATACCATGAGCCCAGATGAAACTTTCCTCCTCTACAATCGCTCTTGCCAGGTCTTTCTGTGACCGCAGAGAAAGCGCTGACTATAGCACAGAGAAGCAGCTGGGTTTTTAGTTGGTGTCCAGTCTGACAGTGAAGTTGGGGCTAGAGTGGGCCATGGGCTCTGGGTCCCCAGGGCAAGGAGGTGTGGTAGAGGAGAAGACAGAGGCAGTTCTTCTGCTGTCCATGTCCTCATGTGAGGTCACATCAGTGAGGTCCCTTGGTATCTGATGGTGTGGGTCCCACATCAGGGAGGTTCTGTGGTATCTGATGCTCTGGGTCCACGTCAGGGAGGTCCCATAGTGTCTGAGGCTCTGGATCCCACATCAGAGATGTCCCAGGTATCTGATGCTGTGGGTCCCATATCAGGGAGGTCCTGAGTGTCTGATACTCTGGTCCCATGTTGGGGAAGTTCCATGATGTCTGAGGCTCTGGGTCCACATCAGGGAGATCCTGGCTGTCTGACTCTCTGGGTCCACTTCAGGGAGGTCCCGTAGTGTCTGAGGCTCTGGGTCCCATGTCAGGGAGGTCCTGTGGCATCTGATGCTGTGGGTCCACATCAAAAAGGTCCTGGGTCTCTGATGCTCTGGGTCCATGTCAGGGGGGTCCTGTGGTGTCTGATGATCTGGTCCCACATCAGGGAGATCCTGGGTGTCTGATGCTGTAGTCCCATGTTGGCAAAGTCCCATGGTGTCTGATGCTCTGGGTCCACGTCAGTGAGGTCCTGTGGTGTCTGAGGCTGTGGGTCCCATGTCAGGGAGGTCCCTTGTGTCTGATGCTCTGGGTCCACGTCAGGGAAGTCCCGGGTGTCTGATGCTGTGTGTTCCACCTCTGCATAAGGAGCCCACCTGGGCTTCTGTGCCAGCATAAAGACCACAGCTAATGAACTTGTACCTGTTCTAGAAGTTTGCCAAGAGAGCGAGTACTGGGGACTTTCGTCCCCAGAAAGAAAAGATGGCTGCATAAGATTATGCTGTGGCTTAGATGTGGTTTTCCCCCCAAGGTCCACGTGCTGGTCCCCAGTGTGGCAGTACTGAAGCGGTGGAGCCTTTAAGGGGCGGGGCCTAAGGGAAAGCAGCTAGCTCAGGGGTGCCCACATACACAGATTAACCTGGACTCAGGGAGAAGAATGGGTTGGGTCTCCCAGGAGTGAGCCACTCCTCAGATCACAGACTATGAGGCCAGGCCACCCCATGTGATTCCAGCTCCCTCCCACTTCTCCATGCTGAAAGCAGCCAAGGAGACCCTGGTCAGGACCTCAGTCCCGGCTCTTTGGACCCACCACCCAGCCACCAGATTTGTGAGCCAAACAGACTTCTTTAGTTTGTAAGCTTCCCAGCATCCAGGATTTTGTTATAGCAACAGAAACCAAACAGGAGAGATGATGGGTTTGTTAATCACGTTGTCCATGGTAATCATTTCATTGTGTATTTGTACATCAAAACGTCATGTTGCAGGCTGGTGCAGTGGCTCAGCAGTTGTGGGGCTTGCCTGGCATGTACAGTGTGCAAGTTCAAACCCCAGCACCAAGTACAGAAAGAAATTCTCAGGACAATGAAAGCCACATGAAAAACTAAATAAAATTCTCTCTTTGTCTCTCTCTCTCACTGTCCCTCTATTTAAAAAAAAAAAAAAGTCATGTTGCCTACTTTAAATATGCACAGTGAATAAACAAATGCAGATCGCATTCACGCAAATGAAAATAAAAAGCAGGGAAAGGCTAAGGAGAGGGGATCCAGGCAATGAGGTTGAAGAAAGGAGGAGAAAACATTTCATGAAGAAATATCCAGAACAAAGATTCAGGAAGGACCAAGGGCAATAGAGACAGAAGTCACAGACACACCCAGAGAGGAAAGGGGAGGAAAGGCTCCAGGTTGGGGGAGGCCCCTCCTCTAACGGTAGCCAGGTAAATCCTGGAATCCTACAGAACTGCGGGCTCCACCCAGGATGCAGCGCTGAGCAAGCCCACGTCCCAAAGACGCTTCAGTTCCAGTGTTCAAGGCAGTGCCAAGGCTTGGACAAGCTCCCCACTGGGCTCCCTGGCTGCCCGGGAAAACTCTTCTCCTCCGCCAGGCCCCAGGACCAACAGGAGCCGAGGATGACGCTCTCCTTCCTGTGATGGGAGTGGGGTTCTAGGGAGGAAGCAAAGAGATCTGACCTGGACCCAGGTCAATCCAGCCACACCCAGGAGAGCTCAGCCATGACCCGAAAGCCCCTCTTGCTCTGTGAGCATGTTTAGGCTGCGGCTGGCTCCCTCCTGTAGACGGAGACTAAGTCACACCACGCTCTCTCCCAGCTCCAGGGCCCTGAGGTGAGGCAGTGCCCTCCCCATGGGAGCAGAGCCTACAGCCGTGTGCTGAGAACTAATAAGACTGGCTGGCTGTCCCCTCGCTGGCGTGGAGATTCGGTGGACAAGAGACACTGAAGGAGCGAGAAACTGGAGTCCTCTCTGTCTGGGGCCCTCTACCTCCCTGTCACTAGTTCAACTGCCCACATGGCAGACACTGGAAGCCAGAGTGGGCCTCAGGGGACATAAAAGGACAGGTGCCCCAGGTGACCTCAACGCTCTCGGGTCACAGGTACAACAGCCCGCTTACAGGTGCACACACCCTGACCCACAGTTGTGCTAACAGGAACTCGGGGGCTTGCTGGGCTCCAGGGTCATGTCCACAGAGGCACCACGGACACTGGAGACCCTGCACTTCCATCTTCAGTCTAACCATCCACTCCTCGCATTCGCCCAGCTACAGCCACCATCCTGGGCCCCACTGCTGGCTGCTTCCTCTCTACGAGCTTATTGCCCTGGCTGTGAGCACTCTGTCCACCCTCCAGGTCCCCACTAACCTGGAACTCTGAGCCCCAGGCCCCAAGCCTGCCCTGGTCAACAGGGTCCCGTCCTGTCCACACAGGCCTTGACATTCATCCCCCATGGCCACCACTCTCTCTTTCTTTGCACCCTCTCCCTGGACCTGGCTTTATCAGGGCTGGCTTCCCAGCACCACCAGCAGAAAGCAGAGGGTCCACTAAATGTGAGGACGAGCATCCATCTCCCTGTGCCTCCTGCCACCCACGCCTGCAGAGCTGGCCTGGGAGGGTGTGGAGAGGCCCACACAGGGTGGATGCCCGGCCCCTTGGCCCTCTCAGCACAGCCCCTGCCCAGGCGGCACCTCTACAGGTGAGGCACAGTCCATGTGCCCCATCAATTCACTTCACCCAGAGACTCTGGTGGCACAGCACAGGCCATGACGTACTGTGAGGGCCCATTACATGTGCTGAGGGCTCTGCAACACGGGAAGATGCTTCACCTCGGCTGAGACCCCCCTCAGTCACCCTGGGACATCCTGGGACAGATGATGCTGCCAGTCGGGGACTTCACTCACCAAGAGCTCAAGGGGGCCACTGGGCAGTGACCAGAGGTGGGGCTGCGTGTGGAAGAGCCGCAGCACCTGTTGATCCCTTGTGAGCCTGGCTCACAGGGAGATGAGGCACAGATGTGTCCTGCTGGAAGCAGCCCTGGGGAGGGATGCTCCTCCATCTCTGCACACAGGGATGATGTCATAGGAATACAGTGTGTGACAGAGCAGAGGCACCGTTGTCCTCCTGGGGCCACCTGGGGAGGACTTCTCCTCATAACCTCACGAGAGAGCAGGTTCCGCTGTTGGAGGGAGCCTCGCCCTGTGCACCATCCACTTGGCCTGACCTGAGTGGGGGATGGAGTCGAGGGGAATTTAACCCCTGTCATTTACAGAAATCAGCGGGACAAAAAGCAGACTCCTCCTTCCTCACTATTCATGACCCAGGACTAGGGAAGAATGGGTCTGTCCCCACGAAGTGCATCTGGGGGCTCCACCCACCTCTCTGAAGGGAGCCAAGACCACAGGCAGCAACCGAGGGATGGGACCCAGAAGGAAGTGGGCAGAGATGGGAACAGAGTCTATGCTGGGCATGACCAGTCCCATGGGGTGGGCTATCCCTCACCTGTCACCACCAGCTCCTGTCCTGGCTTCCTTCTCAGTGTTCACATTAGGAAGTCCCTGCAGGGACATTTGCCATCTCCTGGAGGGGACCTTGACCACTTCCTGGTTTCCCTGTGAGTTCCTGGACTCCTGGTGGGACCCTGCAGAGGAGAGTCACAACTTCCCTGGGAAATCAGTGCCTAGCTCTGCCAGGCTGGGAAGGTTGCTGGAGGAGAACCTGAAATTACAAAATGTCCTTAAGTCAAGAAGCCTAACTTCATTCTTGGTGGGTGTTCTTATTATTTAGTAAGCATTCACGTCTCCTCATCACCCCATTAAAAGAATAAACACCACCCCCACTGGTGATGGACTGAGCCGCATGGCCTGATTTTGCTAATGAAATAGGAACAGACGTGACCCTGTGCCCTCTGAGCAGAGGCATCAGGATCCAAGCCAACTCATGTCCCCCTGGGATAAACACACCCACTGGTAGAGCTCCCCTTCCCCTAGTGCTGAAGTTGGAAACACCCAGGAGTGGAGCTGTACCTCCCCTGGTGCTGAAGTGGTAAACACTCAGGGGTGGAGCTGTCCCTCCCCTAGTGCTGAAGTAGGAAACACCCAGGGGTGGAGCTGTCCCTCCCCTAGTGCTGAAGTAGGAAACACCCAGGGGTGGAGCTGTCCCTCCCCTAGTGCTGAAGTCTGAACTCAAATGAACTAGGTCAAACTCAGCCTGCACCTGGAGCAAAGGACCACAGCCACCTCCCAGATCTGTGGTGAGAAATTTGCACACAACCCTGTGCCACACACAAGCTGAGGTTTCTTCTGACACAGCAGCTGCAGCAAAAGAAGGCATCTATCACCATGTTAAACCCATTGTGAAGCCACATGGCAGCACTTTTAAAGCACCTACTGGTCGCCCTGCTGAGTTTAGCATGCTGGCCACACTAACCTATTGCTTCTACCAGTCCATATCCCCTCCTCTGAGGTTCTGTGATCACACACTGTCATCTGAAGGCATCTGTTGGGCTCTCTCTAACCACCTTAGATCAGGACCCAGCACCATCTCCCATGGGCACCATCGACCACCATCTTGACAACACACTCACAACCGACCCATCTTCCTCCTTGGAACAACGAGGGTACCTCACACTTCACATTAGCGAGCTGTGTTCCAAAAGAGGTTCATTGTGTCACATGGTGAGTGAGGCTGTAACTGGGAGGGAGCTCCAGGGCTTTGAGAATGTGTGGCATGGAGTCACTGCAGGAAACATGCAGGATAAGATGGTGCATATCAAAGGGCATTGAAGTAACACAGGAGGAGGTCCCCTGCTTCATCTTCCCTTCATCTCCGCATCTATGCCTCCTTCAGCATGGTCATACATAAGCACCCATACCACCTGAATCCTTGGGATGATACCCAGAGGGCCATTGTGTCCTGAGCCTGAATGCCTGCCAGCAAAACCCAGAATACAAATCACATCTCCATGGTACGTGATGATTGATTCTGATGGGAAATGGGCCACCTATTAACTACCACACCCTGAATGGGATCATAGCACCAGCCCCCTCATCCACATCCCCAAACAAAATACCACCAAGGTTGCATGCCCATCTGAGCAAGAGGATGGCTGTGCACCACAGGATATGTGTGACATTGGGAATGCTGGAGCTCACATGGGCACCTGGACTTTAGCCTCAGGTAACGAAAGGAAGTAGAATGGCAGCACCCTCTCTTACAAGACATTTCTAATTGACATATAATTACTTTGTCTAGGTGGTTGGTGAGGATACAGGGCCTCTGAAATGTGAGGAGGACAAAAGATGCTTACCGAATATTTATCTTACATGCATGTTCATTAATGATGGAAAGACTGATGGTGGAGGGATGAACACATAAAAGCAGGTTTGGCATGAAAATTGAGCAGGTATATTTTGTAAGGATGGCATCTAAAAGTACCTGCAGATATCACTCTTTATACCCACATTCCTGCTGGCCTTTTGTCAAATCTGTAAGGCAGGCATATGGCAGCATTGCTTCATATGAAGTTCAAAGCTATGGTTGCAAGTGGCCCATTGTAGAAAGCCAGAGAAACACAGCTGTTGACTCGGACTGAAGTCTTTGCCTACCTTGGAGCAGTGGCAATGCCTAAGGGCAGTTTCTGTGCAAAAGCACAAAGTAATTCTTCCCTTCATTAACCTAACAAAGGAGGGCTGGAGCGGTGGCTCAGCAGTTACAGTGCTTGCCTGGCAAGCATGAAGATGCAAGTTCAAACCCCAGCACCGCATACTCCATGAAGCATCAGAGCAATGAAAGCCACATGAAAAACTAAATAAAATAAGATTGATTCTCTTTCTCTTTCTTTCTGTTGTGCGCTCACTCTCTCTCTCTTTAAAAAAAATTAACAAAGGATGACTACAATGAAAACTATCAAACATTAAGAAAATAAATTGAAGAAGACCTAAGAAGATAGAAAAAATATTCCATGTTCTTGGTTAGGCAGAATCAATACAACTAAAATGGTCATTCCGCCAAAAGCCCTGTACAGATTCAATGCAATCCCCATCAAGATACCAGTGACATTTTTCATGGATATAGAAAAAGCAATTCTCAAATTCATTTGGAATAACAGGAAACCCAGAATAGCCAAAACAGTACTCAACGATAAAGGGGAAGCAGGAGGCGTAACAATACCTGACCTGAAATTATACTAAAGGGATATAGTAGCAAAAACAGTGTGGTATTGATATCAAAACAGACATGAAGAGCAATGGAACATAATAGAAGATACTGAGACAAATACACCAATCTTTAAACATCTGATATTTGACAAAGGCGGGGAATATGGTCTGGAGAAAAAACAGCCTGTTCAACAAATGGTGCTGGACAAAATGGACAGTCACAAGAAGACAACTGAAATTAGATCCTTATCTCTAACTCTGCACAAAAATCAAATCAAAATGGATCCAAGAATTTGAAATTAAGCTAGCAACTATACAACTGCTAGAAGAAAAAATAGGATCGATATTCCATCACATTGGTGTAGGCATTTCCTTCCTTAACAAGGCTCCCATAGCGCAAGAATTAAGGCCAAGAATAAATGAGTAGGATGCCATTAAACTGAAAAGCTTCTGCACAGCTAAAGAAGTAGTCAAGAGTGTCAAGAGAGAACCCACAGAATGGGAGAAAACCTTCGCCTGCTATGCCTCTGACAGGGAAGTAATATCCAGAATATACATAGAACTCAAAAAACTGTACACCAAAAACACAAATAATCCAATCAATAAATGGGAAAGGGAACTAAACAGAAATTTCTTAATGGGGGTAGTTCAAAAAGCCAATAAATATATGAGAAAATGTTCTACATCACTAGCAATCAGAGAAATGCAAATCAAAACTTCACTGAGATTCCACCTCACTCCAGTCATAGTGGCAAAAATGAAGAATATGAACAATAACAGATGCTGGAGGGGATGTGAGAAAAGAGGAACACTGTCACACTGCCATTGGTACTGCAAGCTTGTGCAGCCACTCTGCAAAGCAGTGTGGAGATGCCTCAAAAAGCTAGAGCTGGAACCACTTTACAGTGCAGCTGTCCCACTCCCAGGTATTTTCCCAAAAGACTAGGATCAGTATATTACAGACATACAGCTTTATCAATGTTTTCAGCAGCTCAATTTACTATAGCTAGACTATAGAACCAACCCAGATGGCTCACTGGACGAGTGGATTCAAAAACTGTGGTACATATATACAGTGAAATACTACTCCGCTATTAGAGAAAATGATATCATGGCATTTGCAGCCAAATGAATGGAAATGGAAAAAAATATGCTGAGTGAAATACCCCAAACTCAGAGACTCAAGTCCTGAATGCTTTCTCTCATATGTGGAAGCTGGAGTACAACTGGAAACAAACTGAAAGTTGGCTAAGCTAATAATAAGCTCAACATGGGTGAATTTTTACACGAGCAGGGGGAACCTTGCCGATGACCCTGAGGGATGAAGCAATGGGGGCAGGCAGCGGGTGGGAACAGGAGGGATATCAAGGCAGCTGGAGGGAGGGAGTATGGGGGTTATCAACCCAGTGGGGAACCTTCAACTTCTATGAGAAGCCCAACTAACACAGATGTAAAGTAGGGGTAAACATGGGATCGGGGGGAATCCAAAGGGGGGAGACCATGGAATGGCATCAGCCTTGGCTTGCTCTGTCACTATGCATTTGTTCATGATTGTATGGCAATGATTCCCTCCTAAATGTAAGACTATCTTGAACAAATAAATAAAATAAAATAATGAACACATCAAAAAAAAGAAATATCCCAAACTCAGAGACTTAAGGGATGAATATTTTCTCTCATATGTGGTAACTAGAATAAAATCTAAGACAGGATGAAAATTAGCTGAGGTTAAATAATAATCTCAACATAGGTGAAATTTCACATAAGCAGGAACCATAACTATGAAGGTTGGGGGAGAAGGGAGGGAGGCATGGAGGCCAGGGAGGGACTGGGGAGTTATCAATGCAACTGGTAACTCATGACTCCCATGAGAACCAGCTACACAAGGCAGGCAGAGAAACTCAGAAATTTCAAAATTAATACACATGTATATGCTTATTTCTATCTATAACATGCAGGTAATGCAGAAGAGTCATGAGAGCAGGGAGTGGACAAAGGGATATATTCTGGACTAGGATCAGCCTTACTTACTTTGCCAATATCCATGTATACATGATTATGTAGCAATGATTCCCTCTAATATGTTAGACTATATCAAACATACAAAAAAACAGAAAATAAAAAAGTAATTCTGCCCTCAAAATAATGGCAAAGCCCTGCTTGGTTAAATCCTGCAAACATGCAGAACATTTTTGGGCACAGGTCCAAGACACAAAACAGTCCTTGCCTCTGACTCCAGACACCACTTGCAAAGAAGAGAAAAGTTTTAAGATTAAACAATCCAACCACCAAAATGCTACAGACTCTGCAACTTTCAAAGCCTGTCTGCTTTTTAGAAACTTTCTCCCAGTGAACTTTCTCATGATAAAATCCTATCAAATCAATGTGCTGTGCTAGCTCTGGGTCACTGCTCCTTCATCAGAGGACTGTGTCCCACCTGGCCCCAGCTTTGTCTATGTGTCTGTGTCTGTGTCTTTTTCTCATTAATTCCCCATCACCCCTGGCTGGTACTCAAGTTCAGCCATTCAGGTCACAGCAAGTGAGAGTTTCCTGAGGGAAACTCTTTCCCTAACCCTCCCAAGTAGCAAGACGCCAGGCTCTGGGACAACCTTCTAAGACAACTGGTTGGACTTTACTGGTGATCAGCAGCACAGCTTCAAGTCCATAATCAGTTTAAACTTTTTTAATATGTGTGGTTTATTTGTAGCAAGTGTTGCTGTGGGCCTGTTTCTTCTTTCTACTTACTTATTTCCTACCTTTCCCTTGAACACTAGCTTCACTGTAAATATTAGAACCCGCCACACCACCTGAGGCCAGGGCGGCAAAGCCCCCTAGAACTCCCCTTCTCTGTTACCCACATCTTTCCTATTCTCCAGCCATAGCCAAAACCTATTCTTCTAATGCCCACCCCTCCCCCAACATCATTCCCCCAATCTCTCCCTCTGTCTCTCTCTCCTCTTTTTATTTTTATTTTCGGTAATCTGAATATTCTTGCAGTCCATCTATATTTGCTTTGCTCTGGCTTCATGATCACAAGACTGTCTATCTTTAATCACAGCTGTCTGTAAGCTTGATGTTCATTTGCTACATCAGGTGATAATGGCTAATCCCATTTTTCTTTCCATAGGTTATAACTAGTAGTGCATTGACTACTTAAGGAACAGATTAATCAGTTCGACACTGTTCATTGTATGCTTTAACTAACCTTATTGTGTACTCATCCCTATTGAGGGCCTTAATGGAAATCTGATGTGAATACCAAGTTTGATATTGCTTGGTTGTTTCTAATCCAATTATAGTCTGATGGTTAATAGTGTTTTAACCAAAGATAGTTACTAAGCCTACCATTCCACTCATAGGTGGTAATTAACATGGTAAGAGTTTCAGAAGGAACAAAATAACTAGGTTAAGGCTATTTATTGAACCCATTGCCTGCTCATATTCTCTTTTGCCTTTTCCTGTGAAGTATTAGAAATTACGAAGACCAATAATTAACCATAGATTGGGGCGCCTGCTGTTAATCTCAGCTTCTCAAATTGCACTCAGCGCAACTTACAAAGAGACAAAAACCCCACAATTCATCAACATCCCCAAATGCAAATAACCAGAGAGGGATCATAGGCCCACTCTCCAGCCCTGAAAATGAGGGGAAAAAAGAAGTAATTCTCTCCCTCAAACCCACAAATCCCCAGGTAAGTAGTCCTTGGATAGGGATCATAGGCCCACTCTCCAGCCCTGAAAATGAGGGGAAAAAAGAAGTAATTCTCTCCTTCAAAACCACAAATCCCCAGGTAAGTAGTCCTTGGATAGGGATCATAGGCCCACTCTCCAGCCCTGAAAATGAGGGGAAAAAAGAAGTAATTCTCTCCTTCAAAACCACAAATCCCCAGGTAAGTAGTCCTTGGATAGGATCCTGGATGAAAATCTAGAAAAAAGTATCAACAATCTGATGATTAAAACAATCAATGAATTAAAAGAAGACTTAAGGAAGGAAACAAGAGAGCAATTTTAGGACCTGAGAGACCACTTTGATAAGGAACTAGACATTCTGAAAAGAGACAGAGCAGAGCTCTTAGAATTGAAAAACACCATCAACCAAATTAAAAGCTCAACGGAAGATATTAACATCAGAATAAACTCAGTAGAAAATAGAATTTCAGCTCTTGAAGAATGAACATCAAAAAACAAAGACAGGCTGAGCAATGTTGAATGCAAGGAGGATAGACAAGAAAAGAAAGTTATTGAGCATATTCAGAACTTCCAAGAAGTATGGGATGAAATCAGAAGAAATAACTCGAGAGTTACTGGGATAGGAGAGAACATAGAACAACACACGAAAGGCATAAAGAACCTTCTCAATGGAATAGCCAAAAATTTCCCTGATATCAGAATTGATTCAGAAATTCCAATTCAAGACACCTACAGGAAACCAAATAGTCCTAACCAAAAGAGAAACTTACCGAGATACATCACACACAAAATGAATAAAGGAGAAATCAAGGAAGGAATGTTAAAAGCAGTAAGAGAAAAACACCAAATCACATTCAGAGGCAGACCAATAAGGATTATTGTGGATTTTTCAGCTCAGACAATAAAGGCCAGGAGAGCATGGAATGATATTTTTCAAATATTCAAAGAAAATAATTTTCAGCAAAAGATACTATACCCTGAAAACCTCAGCTTTAAATGTGATGGGGAAATAAAATACATCCATGATAAGAAAAAAACTAGTAACATACCTAAACACAAAACCAGCTCTACAGAGAATACTCAAAGACAAACTTCAATCAGAGGAACAAACAAACAACTCCCATTAGAAGCCTAGCTATACACAGGCAGGTAGAGAAACTCAGAAATGTCAACAATTATTATACATGAATATGTTCGTTTCAAACTATGGTGGAGAGGAGATGTGAGTTTGGGGGATGGATGTTTTTTGGTTTCCCCACCCCCCACCCCAGAGACAAGACACAGCTCTATTGTGGAAAAGCTGGGTTGGCAGCAGGTTAAATGGCACAACAGTTGAACCTGTGTGGAGCTGGAGATTCCCATTCACATCTGCACTGCCCTTCCCCAGCCTCCGGTGTGCTTCTCCCTTCTACAACTCCTGGGTCTGCCACTGGTCACAAAACATAGTGACATCCCATCACATAATTCTAGGCCCTACTTCCTCATCCCTGGGGTTCCCTCCCCAGTTTGTAAGTCCTATGGAGTGCTGGGTGTGGGTGATCTGCTCAGTGGAGGCAGCTTCAGTTGATGGTTCAGGGGGCACCTTGGGCATTGACTCAGGTGAGGGCTGCTTTCTTCTAGGAGATTGCCCTGATACCGCCAGCAAGGCGGGACAGTTCTTCTGGTGGCTGTTTCCAGCTGTACCATGGGAACAAGGGCCACCTGAAATTAGGGTGGAGGCTGATGGAGTAGCAGTCACAGCTCCATTAGATGTTCTGAAGTCAAGGCCCTACGTTCCAGTGGGGAATGTGGTAACTGAGGAGACCACGATCGCTGGCTTTCTGGATGGCCCGAGTCAACTTTTTATGCTGCTTCGGACAGACTCCTGCATGGCGAGTGAGCACCAAATGTTCCAAAAGCTTCTCATTCCTGAAGTCAACATGCAACTGTGATCCCGGCAGATGGGCCGAGAATTTCCAGCAACTCTTCTTAGGAAACAGGTCTCTCGAGTTCACTGCGGGTGTACACCACCCTTGTGGGTGTGGAGGTATTCAGTGCAGACAGGGCGAGAACCTTAGCAGCTCTGGTCTTCTCCTGAGTCCAGCTATTTCCAAGCTTCATCCTCATAGGGCAAATGGGAATCCGGGGCAATGAATCTTCAGGAGGGCTTTAATGCAAAGAGTCTGACTCCATAGGCAATTCAGAAGGTGGACAGGCTCGGAAACAGGCTCACCAGGATGTTCGACACACAGCAGTCACCTCCACATATACGCAAGGCAGAAGGTCTGGGAAGGTGAGTGCGCAGCTTCAGGAAACTGACTGGGCATGGCCAGGCCTCCACTTTTTAACTGTGGTAAGATATGCATTGTGTACAATGTGCAAACCGCAATGGCATGAAATGCAACCGCACCCTTGGGCAACGTCACCACCGTCCATCTCCAGGACGGTTTTCACCACACAAAGTGGGAACTGGGCTGGGGGTGTGGCTCAGTGGTACAACGCCTGGATCCACCCAGCACCATGAAAAGCACCCCTAAAACCACACCATCAACCAACTCCCCTGCACCCCTCCCCAGCCCAGGCACCCGCATCCTCCTTGCGGTCTCTGGGAATGGGGCTGCTCCCAGTACCATGGGGACTGGCTGTGTCACTTAGGAGAACATCCTCATAGTTCATCCATGTTGCAGCACAGAGCAAGATTTCTTTCCTTTCTGCAGCTGAACAAGATTTCATCACAGTTCTCCACGCATTTTGCTTATCCATCATCTGCTGATAGACTCGCGGGCTGTCCCCACCTTTGGGTATCCTGAGTGGCACTATATAAGTGGGTGAATGAATACCTCTTGGGTATTTGTCCTCCATTCTTTTGTGCATGTACCCAGAAGTGGCACTTCTGAACCATGAGCTCCACCCCCAGCACTTTTTATTCTTTATTTTGAAACGAAATCTTAGTTGCCCACTGCACTTCAACTTGCAATCCTCCTGCCTCGGCCTCCTGAGTAGCCGGAATAATAGGTGCGCACTCCACGACCAGCTTTTAAGTCCATTCTAATTTTTTTGAGGGAAGGTTCCACATCTTTTTATTGCCTGCTAATGTGTCATTATACGGATATATTGAAATTTCCCTCGTCAATTGGTGCGATCAGATGCTGACACCCATTATTTATCTGGGTTATTATGGGATATTTGTTTATTTGGGCTATTATGAATTGTTACTACTTTCGGCGATTCTAAACGCTATTGCTATGAAGTTTCACAGAAATATAGACAGTGTGGTTTTGATAAAAAGATGATCACATAGACCTAGAAAGAATGGAGAACCCCAGAATTTACTGACACAAACATGGCCAATAGATTTTTTGATAACAGAGCCAAAACAATTCAATGGAAAAAGGAGAATTTGTTCATCGAATGATATTGAAAGAATTGGACAACAAGACAACCTCAGAGCTCCTGCAAAGCGCAGCTCATGTGGGAATCCTGCCACTCGTCTGCACACTCCTCTTCTTTCATTAGTTTTCCAGTTCTCAGCATACAGATCTTTCACTTCTTGGCTGATTTAGTCTGGAGGATTTTTTTTTTAAATATGGAATGCTTCACGGATTTGAGTATCATCCTTGTGCAGGGGCCATGCTAATCTTCTCTGTATCATTTCAATTTTAGTATATGTGCTGCCGAAGCAAGCACAGTCTGGAGGACTTTTTTTAAGAAAGAGGGGACAGTGAGAGAGAGAGAGAGACAGTGAGAATCAATTTTTATTTAGTTTTTCACATAGACTTTCGTTGCTCTGAGACTTCGTTGTGTACGTGGCGCTGGGGTTTGAACTCCTGTACTTGCGCATGCCAGGCAAGCGCCGTAACCGCTGAGCCACCGCTCCAGCCCTCTGGAGGATTTTTGATGCCTTCAAAAATGGGATTGTTTTCTTGACTTGCTTCTTGGACAAGTTGTATTTGTGTACAGGAATGAAACTCATTTTCATAGGCTGATCCTGTATCCTGCAACTTCAGGTTCGTGGTTCGTTCATTGGTTCAAACAGGTCTTCTGCTTGTTCATGTGCAGGGTCTGGGGTGATCCACAGGTGGGGTCCCACCTCCTGCTACAGAGATGGCTGCACTTCCTGTCTGATGTGCATGCCTCGCTTCTTTTTCTTGTCTGATTGCCCTTGCCAGTGCCCCTAGCACTGGGTGAACAGAAGTGGGGATGGGGCCTCCCTGTCTTGTTCCTGATCACCAGGGTGACTGTGGGTCTTCCACACGTGGATGTCAGAGATGGACATTTGGAGGTGACATTGTCAAGTGGCGGGATGCCCCCGCTCCTAGCTGCTGCTGTTTTTACCATGAAGAAGTGCTGGGTTTTGTCCCACGCTTCCTCTGTGTCGATGATAAGATCATGCAGCTTGTGTCACACAGATCTCAGGGAAACAGAAGTGAAGACAGAGCGATGCGTCATGAGGAATCGGCTCAGTGGTGATGGAGATGCAGGCACCCCACAATCTGCCTTCCACGAGCTGGAGACCCAGGAACCAGTGATGTGATTCAGCCTAAGCCAGGGAGGGTGAGAGTGAGCCAAGATGTGCAGATCCAGGAGAGGCAGAAGGAACAGTGGGATTCCTGCTTCCTCTGCCTGCTGCTCCCCTCAGGCCCTCAGTGGGCTGGATGATGCCCACCACTGAGGGTCCACGATTCCAGGGCTGAGCTCAGGACACCCGACAGACAGAATGGAGCCAACATGGGAACTGCTGGCCATGTCAGACTCACACAAAACCCACCGTCACAGGACCCTGTCCCAGCCAGGTGACTCAAGGGGCCTCTTGGCCGCTCCTAGGGGGTGCTTCCTGCTGAACCAGGCCTCCACCAGGAACCCCAGCAGGACAAGCAGGATCACGCCAGCCAGGCTCAGCCTGAGCATGTTCACCCTGATGTAATTCCAGGAGACGGATCCTGCAGCGAGATCAGTGGGGAGGGGCTTCACTGATAGGGGAATTGACACCCCAGACACAACACATGTACACCTGTGACACCCACCCAGGCCTCCCGTGAACGGAGGGTCCCTGATTCCCAGGCTGCCTGCACAACTGTGCGGGTGGCTCCTTGTTCCAGGGCACCTGGCGGAGGCAGGGAGGAAGTACTGAAGTCTAAACCCCCACTGGCCTCCAGCGCATCTGGGGAATGGGGTCCAACAGAAGGGGCCCAGACACAGAGAAAGTCACAGGAGCTAAAGGGCCACCTTCTCCAGGGGCTGGGGTGCCCAAGGCTGTCCCCGCTGGTGCTTTTGAGGGGCTATGCCCCCACAGTAAACCCTGAGGTCTCCAGAAGCTCTGAGTCACCCCCTCAGTGCCAGGGGGTGCTGGACACAAGACAACCAGCAGGCAGCCTCGGATCCTACAGGGCACCATTGGGGCTCACCTCTTTCTGAGAGCGTCAGGGGCTCACTGGGGTCTGACCACAGGAAGGGGAAGGTGCTGAGAGAACCATAGCACCTGTAGGTGGCCCCTTGGGCCTGCTGGCTAGCGTTCATGGTAAAGTTGGCCCAAAAGAGCCCACGTTGATACTGAGATGGGAGGCGCCAGGTGGAGTTGGCACTGCCCTCCTGGGACAGCAGGAACAGGTCAAACCACATCTCTGAGTGGCACTGCAGGATCATCTTCTGCCAGGGTGACACAGAGGGGCCCAGCAGAGCGGAGAGCTGTGGCTTTCTGTATACTCCTGGAAGAGTAAGGGCAGGTGTGGTCCTCCCTTCACCCAGCCTCTGTCTCCCAGTCTCCCACCCTGGCTTTGCCTCGCCCTCTGCCAACCTTGGGCAAACTATTCTCCCCATGGTCTCCACCACCCTGCTCAATCTGGACCCCATTCCCCATCACAGCTGAGACTGCAACCTGCGATTCCCCACATGCATTCTGTTCCACCCACTCTGTTCCACCCATGCACATTCTGCTCCACCCATGCTGGCATCCCTGCTCTGCATGGAAATACACCCTCCTGGCCCTTCACACACTGCCCCCTCTGCCTGGCCAGTCCTCCCCTTATGCTCCGTGACACCCAGGCGTGGTCTTCCCTGAGCTCAGTGCCAGAAATGCCTGTCCTTGCAGCCTGCTGCCTGGCCCTGCCTTGCTTTCCGTCCTGGGCCCACTACAGGTGGCATGGACTCTGACACTGTTGCCTCCTCGTAACTCCCCCTCCAGCAGAGGGGGAACTCGTTGACATCCCCAGTCCATACCATGTTCAAAGGCAAAATGAAGACGGACTGAGGAGCTAAGTTTCAAAAAGAAACTTAAGACCGCAGTAGAAATGAGAGACGTCCCACAGGTGCCTGTGTACTGGGGAAAGTTCCGGAGCCAGAGTGGCCCTCGTGCTAAGCTTGCCGGCCAGGCCCACAGGCTGCCACGCAGTCTCAGCTGTGCCCTCCCACTAAGGCCGCAGCCCCCTGCCGTCCGCAGATGAATGAGCCTGTTTGCGTTGAGGTAAAACTCCATTCCTGGACAACGCAGTGTGAATTTCCCACTATTTTCTGTCATGAATGTTGCTCTGTATCTTCTAGGGGGCGAGACTCTGCTGGGGACCAGCACTCACCTTCATCACACACCCTCCCGGGGCAGGGAGCAGGGAAGGACTGTTGGGAACCTGGGGTCCCCAGCCTTGCACTAGATCCCAGCTTCCTCACCTGTGATTCTCAGGTCCAGGAGGTTGCTGGGTACTGACCATTGGTGGAGGGAGGCGTTGACCGAGCCGTAGCATCTGTAGGTTCCTGCGTGGGCCTGGATGACAGGGGACAGCTGGAAGCTTCCCTGGCCTGCTTGGACGGGGTGATGGGGAAAGGCCAGTTCTGCTCCCTTGGACAGAATGAACGCGTCATAGCTGTGTGGCAAGTGACAAAGGAGGGTCACCGTTCCTCCCAAAGCCACCATGGGGCTGGGCTGGGCTGAGAGGGTGGGCCTGTCCCTGAAGACTCCTGCCAGGGAGAGAACCCTGGTGTTAGAGGAAGCCGCACTCCACAGCAGGGGAGGAGAGTGAGGAGACGCGGAGCGGGCAGGGGCAGTGCTCTCCCACGGGGTGGATGTGACTCAGCCTGACACAAGGCTCCAGAGGCAACCAAAGCACCAGGGCTGGGCCACCCGCGTCTCTGGCTCGGTGTTGTGGGAGGGTCCATTCATTGCCTTTCTTTTATTTTTTAATAGAGGAGAAATTCCCATAACAAAATCAGCCAGTTTAAACTGAATAATTCAGCAGTATTTAGTATATGCACAAAATTGTGCCCCCACCTCCTGTCCCCAGTTCCCATAAGGTTTTGCCAAGGGCTTGCATTCGTGTGAGGCGGCCTCGTGCGCCGGGGCACACGTTCCCAGGGGATGCTGTTGCTGCTGTTCCACGCGGTGGAACCACAGCCCTAAAAGGACCTCAGGGGCCCAGGAACTCCCCTCTCTTCTCTTCATTTCCGTAAGACCCAGATTCTGGCCCTGTTTCTGGAGGTGAGCTGAGAGGTCAGGTGAGCCAGTGCCCCACGGGAGGCGGAGCTCCTCGGAGAGCCTGCAATGGGCCTGGACAGGGCAGGGGGGCAGTGGCGAGCAGCAGCAGCGCAGTGACAGGAGGCGGGGCCCACTCCAGACCCAGAGGCCGGAAAGGGAGGGGCTTCACCTACGACCTGCAGCTCCAGCGGGTCGCTGCTCTCTGACCAGTGGGACTGCTTCTCATACTGGCAAATATAAGGCCCCGCCTGGCTGGCCGTGACGCGCTGGAAGAAGAACTCGGCCTCCTCCTGGGAGCTCTGCAGACTTTCTTTCTGCCACACCTGAGAGTGGCCCACTCGCGCCAGACGGTGCTGAGCTGTTCCAGGAGGACCTCTGCAGGAGATGGACAGCGCACTCCCCTGGGGAACCACCGGACCTGGCGCCGCCCGGATGGAGGGCTTGGGGAGCCACCCTGCAGGAGACACCAGAGTGACAGGAAATCCGCATGTCAAGACTTTGTGCTGTCCTGGGAGGCTCGGGACTCAGGAACAGCTCTCCCCATCCACTTCCCATCTCTGGGGCCTTGACCACGTCTCTCCGTGGATAAACAGGATAGAGGCAGACCCTGCCCGCACCAGCAGCACTGGCCTCAATCTCCTAGTCCTCCACCAAACACTGCCCCTGCATTCCCGGGCTCAGCACTCTCGATATAGCTCATCCGTCCGCCATCTCCTCTGCCATCTCCTCTGCATTCTCTTTTCCCAGCCTCCAAGTTGGGCAGCAGCCCAAATAGTCCTGGGACCTCAGCTGTGCATGCACCTGGCCCTGTGGGATCTCTGCCAGTTCCTTGGTTTCCAACCCCTTCTCTGTGCTGAGTCCCTGTTTATATCTCAGTCCCAGACATCTGCCCTAACTCAAGACATAGAGCCAACAACCTAGTGGAGCTCCCACTGGAGTCCCTAATGACCATCTCAGACCATCTCAGACCATCAGGCCAAACACAAAGGTGCTCCAAGAAAAACCCTACCCCCAGCATCTTCCCCTGCTGAGGGCTGACCCACCAATGATGGCCATCGGGAGCAGCTCTAGCTCTCCTTCAAGCAAAAACCTGTGGCCCCAGCTGCTGGGAGTCCTGCCAGCATGGCATCTACAGTGACACCTATCAGCCCTCCAGAGGGTCCTCAGCCAGGGACAGCTACCTCCCCTAAGCCACACCTACATTCAGTGACCCATAAAGGAGGACTGCAAGGCCTGGACCTTCCATCTCAGGGCTGGAGGTGCAGGCCCCCTGCTCCTGCAGAGGTCAGCAAAGGCCACCACTGAGCTTGCCTCACACCCGACTCCTCCACTCTGGACTGATGTGTCCCCCAAAAGCCATCTGTTAAACCCCAATCCCCAGTGTGCTCACCCTTGGGATAGAGCCTTTGGGGGTAATTAGGACAGGAGGGTGGACCCTTCCTAGACACATTGACTCCCTATAAGAAGAGACAGGACAGCTTGTTTCTCTCTCTTCTCTCAGGGTGGAGAAACCAGGTGTCCTCTGCAATCCAGGAAGAGAGCCTGGCAGACCCAGGTGCCACACTCCACTTCACATGTCCATTTCCCCTGAGAGGTACATTGGTCCTCTAAGTTGGACTTGGGCAGCCTGTCACAGAGGCAGGGACACAAGGACATTCTCCCTCTGCCAGTCCCTTCCTCACTCTGCCCTGCAGTGCTTCCCTCAAACGCCCTCCTGCCCACACGTCCTATAGCTGAATGTCTGGATGGCTCCCGGACAAGCTGTTGGTCGGCAGCGCCCCCAGGCACTCGGGCAGAGGAGCATGGAGCCCTCATTCTCTCCTCAGCCTCCTGCCTAACCCGGAACCCACAGTTCCTTCATCTCCCAACCAGGCACTGCCAGTGCCACCCTCTGGGGTGCCCATCACTGCCTAGTGGGTCTCAGGGGCTACCCCTGCCAGGCTCGCAACTCCCCACTGGGGGCAGAGCAGCCCTTCCTGTGATGCTCCCAGCGTGGGCGCCTGCTCCCACTCTGCGCTCTGCTCCTGCTCTTCTCCTGCCAGGGCGGCTCCCTGTCTTGAGCAGTGCGTAGATCCCAGGCCCCTGATGGTCTGTAGGGCCCCTCACAAGGAGCGCCACCCTGAGACAGTGCCCCTCATCCCAGAGCCTGCTCAGGGCCCCAGCAGATGAGCCCTTTGCCCTGGGCTCTCCAAGGCCATGAGGCAGGCTGTATGCACAGGGCCATCTAGGGGCAGCCCATGCAGCTGGGTTTGGGGCGTGTGCAGTGGGAGGCAAGGGCCCCTGTGAGATCAGAGGGAGGGAGACAGGTACTGCCCCTGGCCATAGGGGATTCCTTCCCATGGGAGGGGCAGGACAAGGAGCAGGAGAACAGGATCCCTCATACAGAGCGGGTGCCACTCCCCAGCCCAGGGGCTGCACCGTTCCCTTTCCAGAACCCCTTCCTGGCTGGCTGTGCGGCCGGTCCCTGCATCTTCCTTAGCTCCAACAAGTGCAATCTTCAGGGCAGATGACCCAGGTGCCCTGCTTAGATGTGCTCCACCCTGGAGGCACAGCCACAAGGTCTGTGGTCAGGATGGTGCTCCGCTCTGCATGTGTGAAGGCCTGAGAGTTTGGGGGCAGTAAGTGCTGGGTGTCCTGGAGTGTGTCACACGCGGGCAGCTCTCCACACTGCTGCTGGCCGGCCACTATGACAAGCTAACAGAAAGGAGACCCCGCTGAGGCGGTGCCAGCCTCCAGCTGCCTGGCAATGAGCCTCTGGGCCTGGAGGTCCCCAGCCTGGGAGCAGAGCCCCCTTCCCCACGCACTTCCCCACAGCGGAGATTCCTTCCCCATGAGTCCACATGAGGCCTGGCTCTCCCCAGCTCTGCTCTGAACCGTATGTGTGTGTGTGTGTGTGTGTGTGTGTGTGTGTGTGTGTGTGAGTGTGTGTGACAGAGTATGTGAGAGAGTGTGTGTGTATGAGTGTCCTCGGATGGCAGGGACGACGACAGCAGCGGGTCTGATGGGGAGGAGCCTGGGGGGCCGGGGCTCCTGGACCCACAGCTGGTGTCCTAGCTAGAGTCCCTCCAGCTCCTGCAGCCAAGCTTGATCAGAGCTGCCTTGGAGGAAAGGAGAACCCAGGCAGATGGGGAGGTGGACTCACCCTCCTGGGCCTGGAACCCGTGGCTCACACACAGTCCTGAAAGAGAAAAGCTGGATAGAGTCTCTGCCACTGTCCCCGACTCAGACTGGGCTCAGCCTGGGCACTGGAGGCTTGGGAGCCAGGCCAGTAGCAAACGGGTAGCCATGTGGGCGGGACCAGAGGCCAGACCTGCGGGCAGCCCCCTGTCACCTTCCACCTCTGTCTCTTCCAGAACTCACCAAGGAGGAGCAGCATGAGGAAGGTGAGGGCCATGGCTCTGCAGGGCCAGCAGAGGGACAGAACGGCCAGAGGACGGGTGATACACAGATGTGCTGGTCAGTCTACAGGAAGGGACTTCTGTCACCTGGAAGTCACGTTATGCCCGCACAGGAAGGGGCACAGCTGGCCCCAGCCCCCGAGAGCCAACCGCAGCACTTGCACAACTTCTGCACCGCGGAGAGCTGGGAGACAGCTGGCACCTGACCATAGCCAGCCAAGCACCCAGGAGCTCAGGCCAGGGGCCCAGGCAGCAGCAGAACCGCAGCGGGCAGGGGCCCTGACCCACCGCAGCTGAGACTCAGTCTTAAGACCACGGCTTTTGTGCAACAAGGAGCAAAACAAATCCTTGGAAATTCATTAGGGGAAAGGAGAGCAGAGGCTCCCAGAGCTGGGAGGGAGGGGACCCGGGAGCAGAGTTCACCAGGATAGATTCTGTTTGGGTTTACATACGTTTCCCTACGATAAAAATTTAGCTTCCTATCTGATTTATGTGCTATTTAATCAGCGAACGTGCATAAGACACAAATCGAGAATGCCCCTCAGCACTCCGTCCTCCCCCTGCTGTCCCTTCAGGCAGGGGCCAGCCCTACCTCATCAGAGCTCCTGCCCTGTCTGAACCACACCATCTGCAGCCCCCAGGTGCTCAGCTCAACCCCCCAGAGTAGGAAAGGTCAGAACCCCGGTGCAGAGCTGGGGGTCCAGAGCTTCAGACCCGACTCCATCGTTAACGGCCGTCAGCTCTAGCGGGCAGCTCACCTCCCTGAGCCTCGGACACCTTATCCAGGGGGTTCCAGGGCCACTGCAAAGGCCCAGGAGGAGGGGGCGTGCCCTGGCCTCCAGCCAGCAGCAAGGAGAAATATTCTCTAGAAAGGGAAGAAGGAAGGGCATCCAAGGATAGGGAGCTGCGTGCCCAAAGGCAGAGAGCAGTGAACAGACCAGGGGCAGGGGCCAGCCCAGGAGGCGCCCAGTGCCTGGCTAGCACCCAGCGCTCTGACTCCTCCGTGGCTCCCGTCACCCACACCACAGCCACCAAGCTTCTCTTCCCAGCATCCATCAGCCTTCATTACCCCAAACACGGTGCCTGCTCCACTGTGCCCCTCACTGTGGGGACGTTGCGGAGGCCTGGGGCAGGCAATCAGAGTCCACGGCCATCAGCAGGGGGCCATGTCTGAAGGGAAGTCCAGGACCTCGTTGGGGAGGAGCCCTCAATCCTCCCGCTGCCCCGCTGCCTCCACAGCACCCTGCAGGATGCAAGAGCAAGCCAGGCGCCTGGGGACACAGCTCCTGCAGCCATGGCGAGGCCAGGATGGAGGTTTCACAGAACACAGACAGCAGACCTAGCGTCTACACAGCCTTCCCACTCTGTGCACACACCCACAGGAAGTAGGGATGTGGAAGGGGCTCTGCCTCCTACTCCGGGTTTGCTTTAGGCCCACCCATGTCCCTCAGAGCTGCCATCCACCAGGCCAAGTTCCCTGAGAAGGGGAAGTGATGGATAGGGAAAATTACCAGAAAGCACACATGTGAGCCAGACACCCACTGTGTTGAAATCTACTGACTTGGGCCCTCATCAGAAAAATCACACTCTGGGGTTGGGGATTTAGCTCAGTGGCAGAGCACTCGCCTAGTGGGCGCAAGGCCCTGAGTTCGATCCTCAGCCCTCAAAAATAAAATGAAAAAGAAAGAAAGAAAGAAAAATCACACTCTACAGAAACTCCTGTTTTAACCTGAAAACTGGCATCTTGGCCCCGCCTACCTCATTCCCTCTTCCCCAGACTCAGCAGCAGGTGGGTTCCTGGCCCCACTGGGCACCCTCCTCAGGTTTCTCCCTAATAAACCTGTGTTACTGTTGAGCTGCCGCTCTCCTCTCTCTTTATTTCATTCATTTTCACCTCTTTCCTTGCATAATGGTGCTGGGACCCAGGACAGGAAGACAGAGCTCTTACGCTCCCTCCAGTCCTCCTCCTTCCAATCCTGCCTTACTCTTCCTGTATCCTCTTTACTTCCCCTTAAACAAGATGTGAGATTCAGAGCACCCTCCAAGTTCACTACAGCTAAACAGCAGCCGGTTCGGGGCCCTAAACCAACCCCCTCCCGGGGGCAAGGGGGCGAGATTTTTGCAGTCTTATTGCTATGCGAAAGGAGTGAGAGCTTTTCTGAGCTCCTTATTGGTGTCCTCTGGAAACCTCATCCTTGCCTCTCCCTCTTTCTGTCTGGCCAGACCTCCAGATCACAGACTTATTCTCCATTTTGTTCCCACCTGATCATCTCACCTGAGAAGTAAGACTCCGGGTCTCTTGCAGAGGTGCCCTGCTAGAAACTCCCTCATTTCCAAACCCCAGGGTCCTCACCTTGAGATAGGAGTTGGGGACACCCACTCCTTCCAGGTGATCCAGCTCTTCCTCCGGGTACCAAGGAGTAAAGGGAGGACGCTTTGTTTTCTCCTGTCACCTTGTCACACCTCTCCATTACTCAGTGGCCTGAATTCAGAATTTGGAAACTTTGATCCAAAAATACTAACAGATCTTGAAAACTTCCTACCACAAAATGGCAGATGGCTTGAACTGGGACTGATCTTTCAAGGTTCCCACTAAGGGTGGCTTCTCTGGGCATTACCTTGACCTTGACTCTCTCTCTCTCTCTCTCTCTCTCTCTCTCTCTTTCTCTCCCCCCAACACCTCTCCCTCCGGTGGCTCCAGTAAGGGCCATTCCATTATTGGACATCACATTCACCACCAGCCATAACCTACTGAGTGAGTGACTCCCTCTGACATTCTGGATTCCTGGATTTCTGTCCACTGGTGTCCTTAGGGGCCCTCCTCAAACCATCTTGTCCAGTATGGGCCAGACCCCACCAAAGCTTCCATGAGACACCCCCTTGGGATGCCTTCCTAAGCATATCCAGGCCCTGGGTCTCCAAGACACAGTTAAACCAAAAAGACTGGTCAGTAACAGTCACTGGCCTAAAAATGGCACATTTAACTTAGGAATTCACAGAGATCTTTAAAAACTCCACTACAATGGCAAATGGTCCGCAGTTCCCTATGGCCTCCGCTCCAGGCCTGGTACCTCTACTCCAGACCATCTCTCTGCCTAAACTGCTCAACTTTTCTCTTCAATGAAAACCCCTCAAGGGATCCCTCTCTCAGGACCCCTCCCGCTTTAGGAGTTCTTCCTTTCCATTACTCTAAATCCTCTTTCTTTGCTCTGTCGGATCCTGTGTCCATGAATTTCCTTCCTCAAGCCTACAAAAGAGAACCCACCCAGCCACACTGTGTTTTATTTACAGGGATTCACCCAGGATCCTCAGAAGGGTGAGTGGAATGGACGATCGCTCCATCCCTTTTCTTCCAGGAGTTCTCCACTCCCTTTTGTACACTCTCTTTCTATCAAACATACCAGGACCCTGTGCCACGTGGCTGCCAGACTCAAGACTCAGGGGAAAGGCTTTGCTGCAGTGAGACTTACCAATCACTCCCTGCCTTAGCAGAGAGAATGCTAACCAGATCCCACTTCAGTTTCCTTTCATGGCAATCCTCTCAAGCAAGAAACTGAGGTCTCTCTTACAAACACCTGAATCCTCTGGCCAGGGCTTGTCCCTGCTGTGAATGCAGGGGCTCCGGAGATGGCTGAAAGTCAAACAATGACAGAAAAGCTCCATCTCCACTTTAATCTCCTTTCGTGGCTTCTCACCTCATGGTAGAGGGAGGGCCTCTTCAGCTCCTTGGGTAACAGGCTGAGATAACTTCTTACTGAGATCTTACCCATCAATCTACTAGTGAGTGAGTCACCCCCTTCTCTCTGTGTGTCTTGTAGCAACCTCCCCCAGTGTTAGGGCACAGGCAGATGTGAATGGTGGGAACACTAGGATAAGAGAATAGTTCTATCAAATGGGTCCACTGTGCTGACCCTACCTGCTTTCTTTCCAAAAAGGCAATTCACCTGCAGGGGAGCCTGCCTGCGCTAAGCGAACAGCAAAGTGCCTGTCATTTGCAGAGGGAACGCAGGCCCAAAACACAACAGGACAAATCCAAACTACCCTGAAGAAGATTTTTGAGACCAGATCCTGAAACTCAGGGAGATAAGGACACTCCCTCCTAACCAGAATCCAATTAGAACCAGACAGCATGGGCCAAAATTACCTAGAGTTGCCATGACAGTAAGGACTTGAAAATCTGATGTCATCTTGCCATCACTCAAAAGTTGAAGTGGACTTGGGAGGGACACTCTGTAAAATTGTATTTCTTGGTCCAGGGCTATTATACAAACTGATTATGTTTGTTAATGTTAGGTTACCTGTGAAACCAGGATACCAGGTAAACATGAGACATCTTTTCTGCTGAAGAAAAATCCTAGAAGCAATGAATGTTACACTTTAAACATTTATGGAACCCAAAATGCTATTGATTGACCACCTAGAAAAACATGTGGGCTATAAATGTTTAAAGTGTAACATTCATTGCTTCTAGGGTTTTTCTTCAGCAGAAAAAGATGTCTCATGTTTATCTGGTACCCCTGAGTTTTGGCTGACCAAACAGGGCAAGGGTCAAAATATTCACTTTTTCCTTAACCCTTTAACTTCCTTAACTTTGGTATCCAGCGGTATCCAGCAGGCCAGTGTCACCAGTCTTAAAGTGGGAGTACTATGTTACAGTTTTATAGTTACCCCTTTTGTTTAATTTGGGTTAATATCAGTGCTTGAAGTTAGTATTATACCTTATCTGTCCCATAGGTGATGGTGTGTCTTAACTCGGGTTTTTCTGTTAGAAGTAGTACTTCTGCAAAACACAAATAAGCAACAGTTTTAAAGTTTTACAAGGAAAATACACAATGAAATTAACAAGAGTAGAAACCTGTGGTTTCACAGAGGTTTCACAGGTAACCTAACATTAACAATTAAAAATAAGTAAATTAGATTTAACATAAATGGGATTAATCTTCATAAATGTGTTTTGTTAGAGGAGACATCTGATTAATTTGCTAAGTCAAAATCTGAAAACATCAACTGCTAAATAAATTCAAGTACTCTTGACTTCTTAAATTCTATAAGGTGACATATATTTGGATTTATTAAATGTGCTTTTATAGATTGATAACTAAAAACATAATTTAAGACTGCATTTTTCTGGGTCTTCATTGAAAGAAAGGTTATTAAGAGTTAAAATTCTAACAGGTGTAATTCTACAAAAGTACACAAGGTTTCAGCCGTGTATCAATTAAAGCACTATAAATAGCATAAAGTATTTGATCATAGAGGAGTAATTGAGGGCTGGAGCGGTGGCTCGGCAGTTATGGTGCTTGCATGGCATGTGCAAGGACGAAAGTTCAAACTCCAGCACCACATACACAACAAGGTGTCGCAGCAATGAAGAAATAAATAAAAATTGATTCTTTCCCTTAAAAAAAAGGAGTAATCGAAAAGATTCAGAGATTTTATGAGGATTGTTTGAAAATGCAAGTTTAGGAGTAAGATATAAGAAAGTTATAGGTATGGAAATACACTTTGGTTTGGAAATTAGAATGAAAGAATTTTTTCTGGATGAGAAAGAACAAGTTATAGAGTGTCCAAGTAAGTTGCAGAAGGTTTGTGGAGGGTAAATCTCAAAAGTTGTGAGGGATTAAGTTGAATATAATTGGTATAATCAGTGAGTTAAAGTTTCCCTTCAAATCAAAAATTAATGTACCAGGGAGGGGGTGGCATAGGGAGGGATTTAGGGAGACAATCAACAATGAAGCATTCTTTTTACCCCCCCTCCGAGAATGCAAATAATAATACTTATGCAATCATTGCGTTCTGGAAAATTCACAACCTAAACATTTATATCAGTTGTAGGGACAAAATATAGAAGAATCAAGAGACTGGGATAGGGTTTTAGATTATTAAAAATTATAAAAATTACAGTTCTTGACTCAGAACGATTTGCAAACTAAGTATTTTTTTTTGCTTTTGTTTTTCACTTTTATTTTTTGTCTGTAAAACCTTTTGACTGTTGTCTGAGTGCTTTGCAGAAGTATAACTTCTATAACAACCTGCATTAATTTGAGATACCAAGCCATCGTGAGACATAAGACTGACTTCCAATACTAACACTGATCCCAACTAAATAAAAAAAGATGTAAATAACTGTAAAATTTAGACATTAGAGCAAAATCCCAGTACTTCTACCACAGGACTGGTGAAAGTGCCTGCTGGGTGTTTAATACCAAAACCAAGAGACCAAAGGAAGGAAGCTAAAGGGCTAAGGAAAATAGCCAATATTTTGGCCCTTCCCCGTGTGGTCAGCTAAAACTCAGGGGACGATGGGACTTCTCTACAGGCTTGGCAACTCTGGGTGACATGACCGCGCAGTCAGCAGGATCAAGTGATCCTAGAGAACAGAAAACTACCTAGTGTGCCTGCTGCAAAAAGAGGAAGGTCATTGGGCAAGGAGGTGTCCCTGACGCTTCCAAACAAAGCCACATGTGGTCAGCAAGACCCTGATCTATTGGCAGATAGCACAACTGGCAGAAGAGCCAAGAGGCTTTTCCCAAGTTCCTCAGGAATGACCCTGGCAAATCTCAGCTGACTTTTAGCAATAGATAGGAACAAGGTCAGTTTTGACCAACTTGGTCTTAAACAGCTGGCAGAAGAGTACAACCAAAGCATGGTCACACGTGGACATTTAAAAAGATGACTATCCAGTCCCTGTATCTTAACTACAGCTCAAGGGGACACCTGTGACTTTATAAAGATGCTTTCTGTCCTGCAACCCTCCATGCAGTACCTTTTAGGAATCCAGAAGCTAAACGGGGAGTGGCATCCAGTCCAAGACCTAAAGGTAATGAAACAGCCATTCCCCTCCACCTGAGATGTGTGACCCGTTGTCACTGAGATCCCAGCTGCTGCTGCTCAGTTCTCTGCATGATATTTTCTGTATCCCTAGACTCTCAATCGCAAAACTTGTCTTTGAGGAGCCAAATAGCAGACCTGCTCCTTCTTCTCTTAGACTCAGTGTTAATGTTCATTCTGACATTAATTTTTTAATATCTTAGTTCAGTTGATTCATTTCAAGTTAAAATCTGTTGAACTCCCAATGGTGATGAAAGAGTCACCCACGGGCACTCCAGATGGCCCTTATCATGGACCCCTTGATTGACCAGAACATTCTTAGCAGGAAACCCAAACTGCTTCCCCACTTCACCCCCTCTCAGCCTGAAGCAGCTAAATAACGGTCATTGCCCAATTTCCCGTCTTTTACAGCAGTAAGTTTCCTTAATTAGAGGGGCGAGTGAGAGGGGAAATGTTAGGCAATAGAGTAGTTAGAATGTTTGAGTCAGTCAAGGGAAAACTGGTTCTTTTTCTTTTAAGATCAATTTGACACCCCAGTGCTACCAGGAAGGGTCTGGCAAGGTGGGTCCAGATGCAGACACTCCCTTCTGCTAGGGAAGATGCCGCATTCTTTCTATTGATGCCTGGAGTGCAAACCAAAGACTGGGCCCAACCAGAACTTCCTGCATCCATGTGCTAGGTTTGGGGGAAGGGGGAGGATGACCAATTGAAGAGGGAACATCCTATGAAAAGGGCAAACCTGACTCCCTCTTGGCTCTGTCCCCTGCTCCCACTCTGGGGAGTCTGCTCCTTCCCCTAAGCTTTGCTTTCTGATATTTTCTTAAGATAAAGTCTGTCTGCTGTGCTGGCCTCGGTGTCCCTTGGTTTCATTCTTCGTCTCCTGGGGACTCAAACCCAACTTCCACCAAACCATCACCAGGGTGGCCTGGCTCCTGGCCACCATCTCCAGGTGGGTTTACTTTCCAAGTTCAGCCCCAGGTACCAGCCTAGGTATGTTGCCCAGGTCTGTGTGGCTTGTGTGTCCCTGTGATGGAGACCAAGGTCCCACTCTACCTTGCTGGTGGGCACATAAATTGTGTGCTGCTCCACTGAAGTGTGAAGCATGCAGTCACCACCTCAGGGCAATTCCACTCAAGCACCAATCACTGAGTTTTTGGATTCTCATTTTCCAAGATATTTTTGTGTTTTTGTTTTGGGGGGAACTGGGGATTCAACCCAGGGTGCTTAACCAATGAACTACACTCCCAACCCATTTTATTAATTTTTTTATTTTGAGACAGAGACTCACTAAATATCTTAGGGTCTAAGTTGCTGAGGATGCTCTTGAACTTGCCATCCTCCTGCCTCTGCCTCCCTAGACACTGGGATCACAGGTGTAAGCCACCGCACCCGGCATCCGTGTTGTTTTGGTGATGGTATAGGTAAATGAAGACTGACCGCACATATTAGTGTCTCTAGTAAACCAGGCTGTGCTTTTGGGGTGAGTTGCACGTTTCTTGTTAACTTTGCTCCTAAATGTTGAATGCTCTCGACTGCTATTGTAACGATTCCCGACTCAAAGGCGCCCTCTTCTGTCAACATGCAAACTGCAGCTGTTAACTCGGGCTCTTTTCCGGGACAGGAAGTTGTGTGCTTGGTTTTTGTTTTTCCTTTTTTCTTGTAAAATCCTATATTTTTCTCATCTCCTTTTTCCTTTGCACAGCATCCAAAGGCGCCTTTCCATCTGTGGAGGACCTGGGTCTCGCGGTGTGTCCTAGACTGGAAATCGGCTGCCGTGAGTGGCCGCTCTCACGTGAGGTCTGCACTGCTTCCCCACTGTCAGAAGTCAGCCCTGCTTCCCCAGCATCGTTTCCACGGCGATCAGGGGAAGCTAAAGCCACCTCACCTGAGTAGGCGCACGGCCGTGGGCCTGTCCTTAGCGCCATCTCGTCTGCTTCACAGCCCCTGATGTTGACAGCCCCAGAAATGCGCAGGGACCCCTCTACACAGCGCTTCTCAACTGTGGCAGATTTCGCCCTCCAAGGGACTCAGGCAGCGCCCGGGGACAGATCGAGTTGTGACCCCTGGGAACAGACAGCTACTGGTATCCAGACTGTGGGCACCAGGGTGCTGCTACACCTCTGGGATGTGCAGGACAGCCATGCAGCCTGGGCTGACACTCCCGAAGGTCCACGCTGCTGGCACTGGGAAGCCCTGCTTGCACCACCGCCTGGTGGCACTCCCCAGGGAGGCCTCAGGGTTTCAAGATGAGCATGTGGCCCAGATGACCCAATCCCACCAATGTCTAGACGCATGCTTCTCCCTCTCACTGCACAAAAACCACACAGTGCCTGACTTGGCTCTGGCAGCCACGCTATGACCCTAAGACCCCTCTTGGTGTCCTTTAGCTGCCGTAACACATTGCCAAAACTTTATTCCCTCACAGTCCCAGAGGCCAGAGATCCAGACTCCAGGTGTGAGCTGGGCTGCACAGCCACCAGCAGCTCTGGGGAGAACCCGCTCTCACCCTCTGCGGCTGCTGTGCTCCCGGGGTTCTCAGGTTCCTGGGCTGGGGACACCACTGACTCTCACCTCCACTGACAGCAGCCTCCTGCTCTGCCCTGTGTCTTCTCCAGGACATGTGCCATTGGACAGCCTGATAATCCAAGATGACCTTGTCTCAAGATCCTAACTACATCTTCAGTCCTTCACAAACTGGGTCACATTCCTGGGTACCAAGGGTCAGGACTCGGGAATCCTGCAAGGGCATGACAGAGCCAGCCTTGGGATAAGGTCACACACTCCAAGCCTGTCCTACCTCTGGAGGTTGAAGCTGGGTGTCCAGCACTCACGGTCCATGAGTGGCCCTGGCCAGGCTGGAAAGGGGATGGGCAAAGGGCTGGACCCACTCATGAGGCTCTGAGGCACCAGGTGTCCACCTGTAGATGCTGGGTCATGGGGGTCCAGGAAGACCCCAGGGAGAGGACTCAGGGGCTCAGGACAGGGGCAGAGCGCGCCAGAGCAGGCCAGCTAAAGCCAGCCCAGCTTACACCCTCCGGAGGGTCCCGGGGCAGGGAGGTCCCCAGCTCCCTGTGCTTCCCTTCCTTCCTGTGCTGTGCCACCACCCCGTGTCTTCTGTGCTGGTTCCCCCAGTCTGTTCCGTTTTGCCACCATCTCCTCTCTGGACTTCTTCTCCCCACTCCCCAGGTAGATTTTACCATCTTTCACCTCTTCAGGCTGTGGCTGGGTTTGTGAACCCCCTCAGAGCTTTCAGGACTACGCTGATGTGAGTCAGCGGTTGTGGTACCTGCAGTTTCTCAGTTCGGGAGAGGAAGCAGGTGTTGGTCACAAGGGCTTGCAGTTTGAATGGGCCACACCTCACACATCGCCTACAAGACAAACCCCTGGTGACCGGGGCTACACCATTCTCCAGGTGGACTAGAGGGGACCACAAGGTCCTTATGTGGGGAAGATGGCATCAGAAGACTCGGCGAGCCATGGCCAGCTTTAAAGACATGGAAGGGGCAGCAGGCCAAGGAGCACAGGGTGCAGGCAGCCCTCGGGGTTCCCCAGAGCCCTTCCCCTGGGGAGCCACACAGGATCCCCCAGAAGGTGATTTATTGCAGGAAGCACATCGCAACCACACAGACAGAGCAGCCCGACCATCCCCACTGCATTCAGGACAGCTGCCCCTGAGCCCCTCTCCTCATGCCGGAGAAGAATCCACTCCTCCCAGCTGCCCCAGAGAGGATGGCCAGGGTGTGGCAGCCAGCGCCCTTGGTCTTGAGCTCTGAGTTCATTCTGCCCCCTGGAGGATGGTGAGGGTGTGGCAGCCAGCACTCTTGGTCTTGAGGCTATGTCTGTTCCACCCCCTGGAGGATGGTGAGGGTGTGGCAGCCAGCACCCTTGGTCTTGAGGCTGAGTCTGTTCCACCCCCTGGAGGATGGCGAGGGTGTGGCAGCCAGCACCCTTGGTCTTGAGGCTTACATGGTGCTAATACTGTCCCTTAGACAATGATAAAGGCAAGGCTGGCAGCATCCTGACCTTGAAGCTCCATCCTAGAGACCTAGGTGGCTTTCAAACCTGCTCCAGAGGTTACCTGGAAAGAGACTGTCCCCTCACAGGGGACCCATGGGACAAGTCCAAGCCCACCAAGCGGGCACTTTCAGCCCAAAGCCTCCGGGCTACCTCCTCATCGTTGGCCTCAGGGGCTGGTACCTTCTCTCTGAACCCATCAAAGTACTTTCCAGAAACACCCTCCAGTTCCTCTGCCACAGCCAGGTAAGTGCTGGGCTGCGCTGCCAGCTCAGGGCTCTTGACCAGCAGCCAGAAGATGGGTCCTGCAACCAGGCCATGGAACGTTCAGTGCGCAAACGCTCTGGGGAAGACCTATGCCCTGCTCCACCCTCAGGGAACCCGAAGCCCCCGAGGCCAGAAGCTGCCCTGGGGTCCTGCAGAGCCCACTTCAGCCCTTTGCCCTGTGCTCCTCTCCACCTGGGCTGCCCTCCCTGGCAGTGCCCAGGCGACTCCCTCCAGAAGCAGGGACCAGCCCAAAAGCTGCCTCCCCCAGGAAGCCCCCAGCCTTTCCCCAGGAGAATGAAGCCCTCCTTCCTCCTGCTCAGCCCCAAGTCCTCACCCATCCCATCTTTGCTGGAAGAACCTGCTCTGGCCTGCTTTCTGGGGCTGTTCTGAGACTGGCAGGAAAAGCAACTTACTTGTATACACAAAGACACAGCGGGGACAGAAGAAGTGGAGCCAGGGATAGGCTCTGCAGGAGGGTCCCAGGCCCCAGGCTGAGGGGGCAGGACCAAAGGGTCCTGCCAAGTGACCCGGACCAGGAGGGGACTCACCGAGCGTGAAGCTGGAGAAGGTGGATCTGTGCATGCCCGTGTGTCTGCCCAGCTCTGTCCTGGCCACCCCAGGGTGCAGAGCATTGACGGTCACACCTGTGCCTGGAAAGACAAAAAGCACAGGGGGCTCACCAGGCGCACCCTCACCTGCAGGCTGCAGAGCCCACGCCCAGCTCTGGGGCCTCCTCATCCCATGCTGCTCCTGACACGGGAACCCACACCACCAATCCTGCCCCGATGCCAGGCAGCTACACCTCACGAGGCAGCTCTCACATGGCCGCCACAGCCCACAACGTCTCAGCAATGGGTTTCCCTGCCCTGCCAGTCTGAAGCGGGGGACTGGGGTTCTGGGAGGCTGAGGCTGGCGCAGACTCTGTGAGGAGCAGGAGCCCAGGGCAGCTTCTTCAGCCCCAGCACTTTGGACTCCTAGGCACATGGGCTTCTGAGCAGCACTCCGGGCCTCACTTGTAGGTGCTAGGGCTGCCTCTCCCCCACCCCACTGTGATAATTACGTTTGGGGAAAACGTCACATGTCCCCTGGGAGGCCAAAGTCACTCCCAGATGAGCACTACTGGCTTAGCGCTCCAGAGGCTTGCTGCCTGACCACGACATCAAGGAGGTGGGCCTGATGACAAGGCCAGTTGCACTAAAGGGCAGTCAGTAGGGCCACAGCTGGTGAGCAATGGCAGCCTCTGGCGTGAGCAGAGCCATGGTGGCATGAATGCCACCCCTAGACTCCCGTGTCTGGAGTGGACTTGCCTCCCACACACTAGACCCCGGCTCAGAGGGGGAGGGAGAGGCGGCCAGCGAGGCCCTGGCTGCGCACCCTGCAGCCGCTGGCTCAGCGTCTTGGTGAAGAGGACCACGGCCAGCTTGCTCTGGCAGTAGGCTGCTTTGGTGTCGTACGTCCTCTCCTGCCAGTTCAGGTCCTCGAAGTCTATGTGCCCAGCGACATGGGCCAGGGACGAGAGGTTGATGATGCGGGAGGGAGCCGAGGACTTCAGCTTGTCCAGCAGCAAGTTCGTCAACAGGAAGTGACCTGGGGAGAGACAGGAGGAGCTTTCTAGTTACACCTTGTTCACAGTGGACACTGCTCAGGAACGCGAGCCCTGTCTCCCTCAGCAGTACTTGCCGTTATTTATCTGTTTAATCACAGCCACGCTAATGGAGGTAAATGGATCTCCTTACGGTTCTAATTTGGTTTATTATTTATCTGAGAAAAAAACTGAATACATTTGTGGTGTACATGATGTTTTAAAAGGTGTGTGCACTGTTGGTGGAGCTGCAGACTGGTACAGCCCCTCTGGAAAGCAGTATGGAGAATCCTTAAAAAATTAGGGATGACTCCACCATACGACCCTGCTATTCCACTCCTGGGCGTCTTTCCAGGGGACTTAGAATCAGCACATTACAGTGACACAGCAATATCGATGTTCATAGCAGCACAATTTACTATTGCTAGGCTATGGAAACAACCCCGGGTGTCCCTCACTGGAAGAATGGATCCAAAAACAGTGGTACATTTATACCATGGAATATTACACAGCAATTAGAAACAATGACATTGCAGCCTTCGAGGGTAAATGGATGGTTATGGAAGAAATCATGATGAGTAAAATCAGCTTAACCCAGAGATCTAAGGGTCGATTGTCTCCACTCATCTGTGGAGGTGGGGACTAGACCCTGGACAATGAGAAAGTTGGTCTAGTAGCATGAGTTAAATCCAGATAAGATGTAATGCTATACAATCTAATACTTTTTTTAGAGTTATAATGGGAAGGGGAAGGGAGGGATAAGGGAGGGTAATTGGGGGGGGGCACTCCTGGGGATAATTGCAATAACCAGAATATATACACATTTTATACACATTTTATATTATTTTGTTAAAATCTTGTAAGGTTGCTCAAAAATAAAAAAATTTAAAAAAAAAAGGTG